>OX104112.1:22436039-22666902 GCA_944474755.1 Limnoperna fortunei | reverse complement strand
TGACTACAGCAACTCATCAGAGTGATTGACTACAGCAACTCATCAGTGTGATTGACTACAGCAACTCATCAGAGTGATTGACTACAGTAACTCATCAGAGTGATTGACTACAGCAACTCATCAGAGTGATTGACTACAGCAACTCATCAGTGTGATTGACTACAGCAACTCATCAGAGTGATTGACTACAGCAACTCATCAGAGTGATTGACTACAGCAACTCATCAGAGTGATTGACTACAGCAACTCATCAGAGTGATTGACTACAGTAACTCATCAGAGTGATTGACTACAGCAACTCATCAGAGTGATTGACTACAGCAACTCATCAGAGTGATTGACTACAGCAACTCATCAGAGTGATTGACTACAGTAACTCATCAGAGTGATTGACTACAGCAACTCATCAGAGTGATTGACTACAGCAACTCATCAGAGTGATTGACTACAGAAACTCATCAGAGTGATTGACTACAGCAACTCATCAGAGTGATTGACTACAGCAACTCATCAGAGTGATTGACTACAGCAACTCATCAGAGTGATTGACTACAGCAACTCATCATAGTGATTGACTACAGTAACTCATCAGAGTGATTGACTACAGCAACTCATCAGAGTGATCGACTTCAGCAACTCATCAGAGTGATTGACTACAGCAACTCATCAGAGTGATTGACTACAGCAACTCATCATAGTGATTGACTACAGTAACTCATCAGAGTGATTGACTACAGCAACTCATCAGAGTGATTGACTACAGCAACTCATCAGAGTGATTGACTACAGCAACTCATCAGAGTGATTGACTACAGCAACTCATCATAGTGATTGACTACAGTAACTGATCAGAGTGATTGACTACAGCAACTCATCAGAGTGATTGACTACAGCAACTCATCAGAGTGATTGACTACAGCAACTCATCAGAGTGATTGACTACAGCAACTCATCAGAGTGATTGACTACAGCAACTCATCAGAGTGATTGACTACAGCAACTCATCAGAGTGATTGACTACAGCAACTCATCAGAGTGATTGACTACAGCAACTCATCAGAGTGATTGACTACAGCAACTCATCAGAGTGATTGACTACAGCAACTCATCAGAGTGATTGACTACAGCAACTCATCAGAGTGATTGACTACAGCAACTCATCAGAGTGATTGACTACAGCAACTCATCAGAGTGATTGACTACAGCAACTCATCAGAGTGATTGACTACAGCAACTCATCAGAGTGATTGACTACAGCAACTCATCAGAGTGATTGACTACAGTAACTCATCAGAGTGATTGACTACAGCAACTCATCAGAGTGATTGACTACAGCAACTCATCAGAGTGATTGACTACAGCAACTCATCAGAGTGATTGACTACAGCAACTCATCAGAGTGATTGACTACAGTAACTCATCAGAGTGATTGACTACAGCAACTCATCAGAGTGATTGACTACAGCAACTCATCAGAGTGATTGACTACAGCAACTCATCAGAGTGATTCACTACAGCAACTCATCAGAGTGATTGACTACAGTAGCTCATCAGAGTGATTGACTACAGCAACTCATCAGAGTGATTGACTACAGCAACTCATCAGAGTGATTGACTACAGCAACTCATCAGAGTGATTGACTACAGCAACTCATCAGAGTGATTGACTACAGCAACTCATCAGAGTGATTGACTACAGCAACTCATCAGAGTGATTGACTACAGCAACTCATCAGAGTGATTCACTACAGCAACTCATCAGAGTGATTGACTACAGCAACTCATCAGAGTGATTGACTACAGCAACTCATCAGAGTGATTGACTACAGCAACTCATCAGAGTGATTGACTACAGCAACTCATCAGAGTGATTGACTACAGCAACTCATCAGAGTGATTGACTACAGCAACTCATCAGAGTGATTGACTACAGCAACTCATCAGAGTGATTGACTACAGCAACTCATCAGAGTGATTGACTACAGCAACTCATCAGAGTGATTGACTACAGCAACTCATCAGAGTGATTGACTACAGAAACTCATCAGAGTGATTGACTACAGCAACTCATCAGAGTGATTGACTACAGCATCTCAACAGAGTGATTGACTACAGCAACTCATCAGAGTGATTGACTACAGCAACTCATCAGAGTGATTGACTACAGCAACTCATCAGAGTGATTGACTACAGCAACTCATCAGAGTGATTGACTACAGCATCTCATCAGAGTGATTGACTACAGCAACTCATCAGAGTGATTGACTACAGCAACTCATCAGAGTGATTGACTACAGCAACTCATCAGAGTGATTGACTACAGCAACTCATCAGAGTGATTGACTACAGCAACTCATCAGAGTGATTGACTACAGCAACTCATCAGAGTGATTGACTACAGCAACTCATCAGAGTGATTGACTACAGCAACTCATCAGAGTGATTGACTACAGCAACTCATCAGAGTGATTGACTACAGCAACTCATCAGAGTGATTGACTACAGCAACTCATCAGAGTGATTGACTACAGCAACTCATCAGAGTGATTGACTACAGCAACTCATCAGAGTGATTGACTACAGCAACTCATCAGAGTGATTGACTACAGCAACTCATCAGAGTGATTGACTACAGCAACTCATCAGAGTGATTGACTACAGCAACTCATCAGAGTGATTGACTACAGCAACTCATCAGAGTGATTGACTACAGCAACTCATCAGAGTGATTGACTACAGCAACTCATCAGAGTGATTGACTACAGCAACTCATCAGAGTGATTGACTACAGCAACTCATCAGAGTGATTGACTACAGCAACTCATCAGAGTGATTGACTACAGCAACTCATCAGAGTGATTGACTACAGCAACTCATCAGAGTGATTGACTACAGCAACTCATCAGAGTGATTGACTACAGCAACTCATCAGAGTGATTGACTACAGCAACTCATCAGAGTGATTGACTACAGCAACTCATCAGAGTGATTGACTACAGCAACTCATCAGAGTGATTGACTACAGCAACTCATCAGAGTGATTGACTACAGCAACTCATCAGAGTGATTGACTACAGCAACTCATCAGAGTGATTGACTACAGCAACTCATCAGAGTGATTGACTACAGCAACTCATCAGAGTGATTGACTACAGCAACTCATCAGAGTGATTGACTACAGCAACTCATCAGAGTGATTGACTACAGCAACTCATCAGAGTGATTGACTACAGCAACTCATCAGAGTGATTGACTACAGCAACTCATCAGAGTGATTGACTACAGCAACTCATCAGAGTGATTGACTACAGCAACTCATCAGAGTGATTGACTACAGCAACTCATCAGAGTGATTGACTACAGCAACTCATCAGAGTGATTGACTACAGCAACTCATCAGAGTGATTGACTACAGCAACTCATCAGAGTGATTGACTACAGCAACTCATCAGAGTGATTGACTACAGCAACTCATCAGAGTGATTGACTACAGCAACTCATCAGAGTGATTGACTACAGCAACTCATCAGAGTGATTGACTACAGCAACTCATCAGAGTGATTGACTACAGCAACTCATCAGAGTGATTGACTACAGCAACTCATCAGAGTGATTGACTACAGCAACTCATCAGAGTGATTGACTACAGCAACTCATCAGAGTGATTGACTACAGCAACTCATCAGAGTGATTGACTACAGCAACTCATCAGAGTGATTGACTACAGCAACTCATCAGAGTGATTGACTACAGCAACTCATCAGAGTGATTGACTACAGCAACTCATCAGAGTGATTGACTACAGCAACTCATCAGAGTGATTGACTACAGCAACTCATCAGAGTGATTGACTACAGCAACTCATCAGAGTGATTGACTACAGCAACTCATCAGAGTGATTGACTACAGCAACTCATCAGAGTGATTGACTACAGCAACTCATCAGAGTGATTGACTACAGCAACTCATCAGAGTGATTGACTACAGCAACTCATCAGAGTGATTGACTACAGCAACTCATCAGAGTGATTGACTACAGCAACTCATCAGAGTGATTGACTACAGCAACTCATCAGAGTGATTGACTACAGCAACTCATCAGAGTGATTGACTACAGCAACTCATCAGAGTGATTGACTACAGCAACTCATCAGAGTGATTGACTACAGCAACTCATCAGAGTGATTGACTACAGCATCTCATCAGAGTGATTGACAACAGCAACTCATCAGAGTGATTGACTACAGCAACTCATCAGAGTGATTGACTACAGCATCTCATCAGAGTGATTGACTACAGCAACTGATCAGAGTGATTGACTACAGCAACTCATCAGACTGATTGACTACAGCAACTCTTCAGAGTGATTGACTACAGCAACTCATCAGTGTGATTGACTACAGCAACTCATCAGAGTGATTGACTACAGTAAATGATCAGAGTGATTGACTACAGCAACTCATCAGAGTGATTGACTACAGTAACTCATCAGAGTGATTGACTACAGCATCTCAACAGAGTGATTGACTACAGCAACTCATCAGTGTGATTGACTACAGTAACTCATCAGAGTGATTGACTACAGCATCTCAACAGAGTGATTGACTACAGCAACTCATCAGACTGATTAACTACAGCAACTCATCAGAGTGATTGACTACAGCAACTCATCAGACTGATTGACTACTGCATCTCATCAGAGTGATTGACTACAGCAACTCATCAGAGTGATTGACTACAGCATCTCAACAGAGTGATTGACTACAGCAACTCATCAGAGTGATTGACTACAGCAACTCATCAGAGTGATTGACTACAGCAACTCATCAGAGTGATTGACTACAGCATCTCAACAGAGTGATTGACTACAGCAACTCATCATAGTGATTGACTACAGCAACTCATCAGAGTGATTGACTACAGCAACTCATCAGAGTGATTGACTACAGAAACTCATCAGAGTGATTGACTACAGCAACTCATCAGAGTGATTGACTACAGTAACTCATCAGACTGATTGACTACAGCAACTCATCAGACTGATTGACTACAGCAACTCATCAGACTGATTGACTACAGCATCTCATCAGAGTGATTGACTACAGCATCTCAACAGAGTGATTGACTACAGCAACTCATCAGAGTGATTGACTACAGCAACTCATCAGAGTGATTGACTACAGCAACTCATCGGAGTGATTGACTACAGTAACTCATCAGAGTGATTGACTACAGCAACTCATCATAGTGATTGACTACAGCAACTCATCAGAGTGATTGACTACAGCAACTCATTAGAGTGATTGACTACAGCAACTCATCAGAGTGATTGACTACAGTAACTCATCAGATTGATTGACTACAGCAACTCATCAGAGTGATTGACTACAGCAACTCATCAGAGTGATTGACTACAGCAACACATCAGAGTGATTGACTACAGCAACTCATCATAGTGATTGACTACAGCAACTCATCAGATTGATTGACTACAGCATCTCATCAGAGTGATTGACTACAGCAACTCATCAGAGTGATTGACTACAGCAACTCATCAGAGTGATTGACTACAGTAACTCATCAGATTGATTGACTACAGCAACTCATCAGAGTGATTGACTACAGCAACTCATCAGAGTGATTGACTACAGCAACACATCAGAGTGATTGACTACAGCAACTCATCATAGTGATTGACTACAGCAACTCATCAGATTGATTGACTACAGCATCTCATCAGAGTGATTGACTACAGCAACTCATCAGAGTGATTGACTACAGCAACTCATCAGAGTGATTGACTACAGCAACTCATCAGAGTGATTGACTACAGAAACTCATCAGAGTGATTGACTACAGCAACTCATCAGAGTGATTGACTACAGCAACTCATCAGAGTGATTGACTACAGCATCTCATCAGAGTGATTGACAACAGCAACTCATCAGAGTGATTGACTACAGCAACTCATCAGAGTGATTGACTACAGCAACTCATCAGAGTGATTGACTACAGCAACTGATCAGAGTGATTGACTACAGCAACTCATCAGACTGATTGACTACAACAACTCTTCAGAGTGATTGACTACAGCAACTCATCAGAGTGATTGACTACAGTAAATGATCAGAGTGATTGACTACAGCAACTCATCAGAGTGATTGACTACAGCAACTCATGAGAGTGATTGACTACAGCAACTCATCAGAGTGATTGACTACAGCAACTCATCAGAGTGATTGACTACAGCAACTCATCAGAGTGATTGACTAAAGCAACTCATCAGTGTGATTGACTACAGCAACTCATCAGAGTGATTGACTACAGTAACTCATCAGAGTGATCGACTTCAGCAACTCATCAGAGTGATTGACTACAGTAACTCATCAGAGTGATTGACTACAGTAACTCATCAGTGTGATTGACTACAGCAACTCATCAGAGTGATTGACTACAGCAACTCATCAGAGTGATTGACTACAGTAACTCATCAGTGTGATTGACTACAGCAACTCATCAGAGTGATTGACTACAGCAACTCTTCAGAGTGATTGACTACAGCAACTCATCAGAGTGATCGACTTCAGTAACTCATCAGAGTGATCGACTTCAGCAACTCATCAGAGTGATTGACTACAGCAACTCATCAGAGTGATCGACTTCAGCAACTCATCAGAGTGATTGACTACAGCAACTCATCAGAGTGATTGACTACAGCAACTCATCAGACTGATTGACTTCAGCAACTCATCAGAGTGATTGACTACAGCAACTCATCAGAGTGATTGACTACAGCAACTCATCAGAGTGATTGACTACAGCAACTCATCAGACTGATTGACTACAGCATCTCATCAGAGTGATTGACTACAGCAACTCATCAGAGTGATTGACTACAGCAACTCATCAGAGTGATTGACTACAGCAACTCATCAGACTGATTGACTACAGCAACTCATCAGAGTGATTGACTACAGCAACTCATCAGAGTGATTGACTACAGAAACTCATCAGTGATTGACTACAGCAACTCATCAGAGTGATTGACTACAGCAACTGATCAGATTGATTGACTACAGCAACTCACCAGAGTGATTGACTACAGTAACTCATCAGATTGATTGACTACAGCAACTCATCAGAGTGATTGACCACAGCAACTCATCAGAGTGGTTGACTACAGCAATTCATCATAGTGATTGACTACAGCATCTCATCAGAGTGATTGACTACAGCAACTCATCAGAGTGATTGACTACAGCATCTCATCAGAGTGATTGACTACAGCAACTCATCAGAGTAGTTGACTACAGCAACTCATCAGAGTGATTGACTACAGCAACTCATCAGAGTGATTGACTACAGCAACTCATCAGAGTGATTGACTACAGCATCTCATCAGAGTGATTGCCTACAGCAACTCATCAGAGTGATTTACAGCATCTCATCAGAGTGATTGACTACAGCACCTCCTCAGAGTGATTGACTACAGCAACTCATCAGAGTGATTGACTACAGCAACTCATCAGAGTGATTGACTACAGCAACTCATCAGAGTGATTCACTACAGCATCTCATCAGAGTGATTGACTACAGCAACTCATCAGAGTGATTGACTACAGCAACTCATCAGAGTGATTGACTACAGCAACTCATCAGACTGATTGACTACAGCAACTCATCAGAGTGATTGACTACAGCAACTCATCAGAGTGATTTACTACAGCAACTCATCAGAGTGATTGGCTACAGCAACGCTTCAGAGTGATTGACTACAGCAACTCATCAGAGTGATTGACTACAGCAACTCATCAGAGTGATTGACTACAGCAACTCATCAGAGTGATTGACTACAGCAACTCATCAGACTGATTGACTACAGCAACTCATCAGACTGATTGACTACAGCAACTCATCAGAGTGATTGACTACAGCAACTCATCAGAGTGATTGACTACAGTAACTCATCAGAGTGATTGACTACAGCAACTCATCAGAGTGATTGACTACAGCAACTCATCAGAGTGATTGACTACAGCAACTCATCAGAGTGATTTACTACAGCAACTCATCAGAGTGATTGGCTACAGCAACGCTTCAGAGTGATTGACTACAGCAACTCATCAGAGTGATTGACTACAGCAACTCATCAGAGTGATTGACTACAGCAACTCATCAGAGTGATTGACTACAGCAACTCATCAGAGTGATTAACTACAGCAACTCATCAGAGTGATTGACTACAGCAACTCATCAGAGTGATTGACTACAGCAACTCATCAGAGTGATTGACTACAGCAACTCATCAGAGTGATTGACTACAGCAACTCATCAGAGTGATTGACTACAGCATCTCATCAGAGTGATTGACTACAGCAACTCATCAGAGTGATTGACTACAGCATCTCATCAGAGTGATTGACTACAGCATCTCATCAGAGTGATTGACCACAGCAACTCATCAGAGTGATTGACTACAGCAACTCATCAGAGTGATTGACTACAGCATCTCATCAGAGTGATTGACTACAGCAACTCATCAGAGTGATTGACTACAGCATCTCATCAGAGTGATTGACTACAGCATCTCATCAGAGTGATTGACTACAGCAACTCATCAGAGTGATTGACTACAGCAACTCATCAGAGTGATTGACTACAGCAACTCATCAGAGTGATTGACTACAGCATCTCATCAGAGTGATTGACTACAGCATCTCATCAGAGTGATTGACTACAGCAACTCATCAGAGTGATTGACTACAGCAACTCATCAGAGTGATTGACTACAGCAACTCATCAGACTGATTAACTACAGCAACTCATCAGAGTGATTGACTACAGCAACTCATCAGAGTGATTGACTACAGCAACTCATCAGAGTGATTGACTACAGCAACTCATCAGAGTGATTGACTACAGCATCTCATCAGAGTGATTGACTACAGTAACTCATCAGACTGATTGACTACAGCAACTCATCAGACTGATTGACTACAGCAACTCATCAGAGTGATTGACTACAGCAACTCATCAGAGTGATTGACTACACCATTTCATCAGAGTGATTGACATTGACTACAGCATCTCATCAGAGTGATTGACCACAGCAACTCATCAGAGTGATTGACCACTCCGACGCAGCATATCATCTACTTCGTCTAGGAAAATTTTATTGTAACAATGTTAAAATATGTTGATATATTTTGTATTTACAATATTTTTAATCTATTCTTTTCATATATATAGATAAAAACTCATCATATTTTAAACAAATTGTATTGTTTAAAATACAATTTATAATTTCCTTTTTTCAACACAAATGTTATCATTTTTCCTTCTGCATAGAGAAATATATAAAAACTATATGCTTTCTATACATATTGTATATGTTAAAATAGAACAGACTATAGATCTTCAGGGTCAATAAACTTTTAGTCTTTTTTGTTTATTTAACTTAATTGATTATACAGCTAATTAAATGTGGGCAAACCAGGACTAAACCATTAGAACACACCAATGGCAGTGGAGAAGCCATATTAATATTTGATCAGCATTAAAACTTTGTTAAGGCCTTGGTGGCCGAGTGGTTCAAGTAGTTCGTTTACTATTGATCATGTGGTCTGTCAACACTGAGGTTGCGGATTTGAGTCTCACTGCGTACACGTGAGCGCTGTGGAATCCGGAAGAATATGGTGCTCAGAAGAAAACCGAATCACAAAATGTGTGACGCTCGGATTCACATGTAGGCTGTGACTTATTCATATTAAAAACAAAATACAAAAAAAAGAGAAAAAACAATCAAGCAAAACTATATAACTCGGCGACAGCGATGTCCGGCTTGGAACATATTGATAAACACCCTCACCCCCACGTTTACTCAAGCATTTAGTGTATTGTGTCAGTGAGGAGATCTCATCGTGCTGTAACTGAGTATCAAGATTTACTAAGATAATAGTCATCTTCATAACACAATACTTCCACGCAGAGGTCAACCTGAGGTGGGACAGACAGACGAGCGTTGGAACAGATAAATGAACTGAAAGAATCTTTATGTTTTACAACTTTTGTTGGCGGGACATAAAAACAATATTACCGATTTCGAAATCCCAAAATCTTGAGATTCACTGAGAACGAGGAGAGGCATAGTAAAATACTTCTGTAATGTAATTGTATGTTAGATATGACTTGTTTATTTGTTAATTGCTTATGCATTACCTGATACTGAACTTTAATGAAAGGTAAAAAGGAAGAACCAATAAAAGACTGACAAGCGGAGAAAATTAAGATTATATTTTTAATACGAAACTAGAGTTTAAACAACATTTATGTATTAAATGCTGTTTATCTCTAAATCATTAAAAGATGCAATAAAAATTAAGATGAACAATAAAACTCTTTATAATTAAAGCAAGTCACACAAGATATGACAAACAATAAGGATTTTTTTAAATTGAATTAAAGATTTAAAAATTTTGATGTAAAAAAAATGCAATTTATAGCGAGCGATAGCTCACTTAATGGTAGAAGTATCACTATGACCATGATACTATAGAGTTGTAAAAAAATCTTGCAACCAGAAAATTTCAATTTTAATCTCCAATGACTACGCAACATCGCAAAAATCTCCGTTGTAGGAGAAAAGTGTGCAACAAAACTGTTTCTAGGTATCAAGAATTTAAGTTTCGTTAACGAAAATAACTTAACACAACTTCAAATGTTTTTCCTTTAATAATGTTTTTTTCCTGTTTGGAGGATATTTTCTTGCCTCCATTTTGACTCGACTTCTCGTAAGTTATCGCAACTTCGTTAAGTAAATGCAAAACTCGACGCGAGAAGAAAATACAGACGAAATGTGTTTTTCCGACGCAGTCGGTATATTTTCGAATTGTGACCTTTGAACTAAAAGACGCTTACCTATGGTAACGGGCTATTATTGAAGACAAGCTTGCATTCTGATTGAACAAAAATAGTAAAAAATTATGCGTTCGAACATTCTATTATAGTATACTATGAAAGGCATCCCTATTTGCATTTCTCAATTATTATTTTAGCAGACTGGTGTTTTAAAACAATTGGTATTCGTAATTAAAAACTTTAGAGAATGATTTTTATGCCAAAGAATGCCATTCAGAACTAATAAACAATATCTACATGATAAAACATATATGTCGTGTCATTTTTGCGCATTTTTCTGGCGTAGAATTATATATGCTTTAATGAACATCGTAAACCATCCACACGCCAGTGATGTATTTACGCCATATTTTTTTTTATTTGACCGTCCGACACACGCACTCTCATACAAATGATCATACATAAAGGTAATTAGGTCATTGGTACTTGTCAGAACGCCAGATGACTAGTATGAGACACAGTGGTTCGATAACACATTTTATTTACTACATACGAAAAGTCCATAGCATTAAGGGTAAAATTCACTGATGGTTCCGTTGCCATTATTTATATTTGGACCTAAATTACCCATACGGTTTATCTTCTCCCCCTCCAATTTTTTATTTGAATACACATTACCGATTTTAATTCCCATGTAATTAGCATTTAATTAAGGTGATCCAAATAGCCCGGATTCATACAGGGGAATCACCTTAGTATCTTCAATGGGAAGATTATTTACTTCAGTTCTGAACAACAGATTCTCGAAATATGCAGATTTATGTAATATTACACCAGAAGCTCAAGCTGGGTTTCGAAAGGGTTATTCTACTGTTGATAGTATTTTTATGTCTCCATGTTTAATTGAAATTTACTTGGTTATGGGGAAAAAATTGTACTGTACTTTCATTGACGTTAGAAAAGCGTTTGACACTGTTTGGAGGGTGGGTTTTTGGCAAAAACTGATGAAAAATAATATTTCTGGTAAAACTTTGAAAGTGATTTATAACATGTATGATAATATCAAATCATGCGTCAAACAAGGTAATGAAATCTCCGATTTTTCTCATGTAATATTGGTGTTAGGCAATGAGAAACTTATTTTTTGTTTTCTATATTTCTATCAGATTCGGAGAACTATTTTAGTGCAAACAATATTACTGGTTTATCAAATATAACTTCATTAATGAATGACGATTTGAGAATATATGTATTAATATTTGTACTGTTATATGCAGATGACACTATTATTTTAGCAGAGAGTGCAAAGGACTTACAAGATTCGTTAATTGTTTTTGAAAACTATTGTATACTATGGAAACTATCTGTAAATGTTGATAAAACCAAATATGTTATTTTTTTGAAAGGAAAACGTAGGAAAAAGCATGAATTTGAATTATGTGGACAAAATGTAGAAATTGTTGATAATTTCTCATATATCTAGGAACTATTTTTAACTATAATGGAAAATTTTCTTTAGCGGAAAAGAAACTTTGTGATCAAGCTCAAAAGGCTGTTTATGTTCTGTACGGGAAAATTAGGAATATTAATATACCGATCGATCTTCAATTGAAACTTTTCGAATATCTTATTGAGTCTATTTTTTGTTATACTCTTGTGAAGTCTGGTGATTTGAAAATTATCATTGTATAGAGAAGATCCAACTTAAATTTCTTAAAAATATTCTATCAGTTCGCCTGAGCACGCAAAATTATATGGTTTATGGAGAGACCGGTACATCTCGTATAGAAACTAAAATTCAGACACGAATGTTTAATTTTTGGAGCAAAGTTTTGATTAACACGGATAAGCTGTCAGGAAAACTATATCAGTTACTATTACACCTGCATTACACGGGGGTATGCAATTCCGGTTGGAACTCGCACATAAAATCTATATTCGATCAAACGGGATTTAGCTTTGTTAGGGCCATTCAACGTGCACTCAGTAAGAATGATACTAAATTATGTATTAAACACATTTTACTGGACCAGTTCATCCAGAAATGGTATAGTGAAATGGAAAACCCTTCAAGATGTCAGTTTTATTCCAAGATAAAAACTAATTTTGACAGAGAAAAATATCTGACAGCCCTGCGGAAAAATCGTAGAATATATATCACCAAACTTCGATGTTCTAACGTCAAGAATTCAAAACTGGGCGTTGGAACAAAACTCCTCAAAACGAACGTCTTTGTACCCTATGCAATTTAAGATCGGTTGGGAATGAATCTCACTATCGTTTTCCTGCAGTAATGAACAAATACAACATCTTCGGTTAAAGTATATTCCGAAGTATTACCGCAAATCAATAGATCACTCAGGCAAGATTATTGGTATTCTGTAATTATGTAATATACCACTTTTGAACAATGTGGCCATTTTCATTCAAAAATTATCTAGGATCTTTTAAAATCAACAAATACTTACATACTTATGAACATTTATATTCCATTTACAACTGTGTCAGTATTACGACCAAGGGATTTAAACTGGTCAACCGAATCAATTGTATGTGTATTGAGACCTGATGTTATTTGTTTCCACCCTGCCTTTGTTTTACCATGTTGTATATATGTTATTTTCATGTTGTCCTTTTGCAGTGTACAATGCCAGAGTTTATCAATAAAATCTTGCAAATCTTGCATCAATGCTATAAAATAATGATATAGTCCATACATGTACTAACCGGCACTTCTAGAATATAGATTGATTCATGGGTCGTTCTGTCTTGATAATTAAAAAATTCATCTTTTGAAATTTTACATTAAAATTGACATAACTGTATATAGTCTAAAATTCTTACCACTTTCCTTTTGAAAATATGTAAATACTAAAATCTTTGCACTTAATTAAAATTTACATAGATATTTTCTATCTATATGTTAGTATTAATAAAAAGCAAATTTAACGATCAATAATCATATCGCTTTACGGAACATTAGCTACAATATTGTCTTTGAATTTATACTGAAACAAAGTTTGTATAGAATTAACATTAATTTTCAATATAAGTATCGAACCATAAATGTATTGGTAAAATCTATATCTCTGTGTATTCAACTTTTATTGTCTGGTGCTTCAAAGAGAAGATTTAAGTGTTTTACTTGTTAACGTGCGTGACAGTTTTAATTAAGTCCGATAATTTAAAACAACTGAAACGTAACCAAGAATGACGTGTTGGATTACAAGTATCATTAACTAACTTTAAACTTAACAACCTCTTGTCTTTAAAAGAAATCGTTATACGACTTTTATAATTAAATAAACTTATTAGTGTTATTTCTATATGTATAAAATATTTAAAAGTTTACATGTATTGGTTCCCAACTCCCCTCAATCCGCTCATGTACTCGAGTTATGTGAGTTTAAGCTTGGTTACATTGACTGCACGGTCTTTTCAATACTTAGAAAGCAGATAATAATTGGTTTATAGCTTATTGCATAAGTTTATACGACAACATCACACTATAAGGCGACACGTGCTGATCTCAGGTCAATATTTATTTAAAATGGCATATCAATCTTTAATGAAGGCAAACAACTTATGTTTTGGTATTAAATGCAAATTTTTGAGACAAATAAAGAAATATGCGAAATAAACAAGAATTAAAATTTGTGTAAAACCATATGTTTATCGAACACCTGCAGTAGACAGAACCGAATATAAGACAAATATACATTATATGTACAACTTTAAAAATTTCTCCCATTTTTTTTATCGTAACCGATTCGTGATCGCTCGGCTTTTCTCGAGTGGTTACGAACGGCGGTCGGCCTATTATGATTGCTACCACCTGTAATCATGCGGGGTTTTTATCCCTAACTCAGCTGTGCTTTTTTGTTGGGCATCTGCAGCTAATCAAGACGCAGCATTGTTTATCTGTTATCCTTGAGGCACGACCTGTTTCCGCAGTTTCGCTTTTGATTATTTATCCAGTCGGAATATAATGTTTGTTTCCAAAATTATATGACTCACACATTTTTCACATCAAGAATTGATAATTGTAGGTTTATTATTATTCGCATCATTTGATTCAAACAAAGTTGTAAATTGTTACTTCTCATGTCGATTTCAGTATCCATAATTGAAGTAGTTTTCATCAAATAGAAGAAAAATGATTCAATTGACAGCTTGTGTTAATCTGCTTAAACTTTAATTGACAACCATTTTGTTAGTCCGTTTAACTCTTAATAAGTCAAAATTACAGGTGTACACCAACTTGTTGAAATCGCTCTCATTGGTTGGATTGATAGGATGTTTACTTTAGTCCAGCGATCAGTATTTCAGCTGTATTCATGACATGAACAAGTTCACAATTATATAATCCACGGAAAAAGAGGGTTGGATGGGACACATTGAACGCAAATTTAGACTGACACTGGAAAAATAGTATAGATTTTTGTATAGGGGCTGAAAATTTTGCCTCTTGTTGCGCTACAAGGAGATACTCGTTTGCAAAATATACCAGAGGGGTATTTATCATGCAGGGAGTGTGGTACTCATCAAACTCGTAACCCACTACGGCCCATGGCCATGCTTTGAATTACGTATTATGACCTGACAACCCCAACGATAGTTTGCCCCTATCCGCCACCCGTTGAATTGAAAGCAAAATCCCATTTTGTAGTTTTTGAATTGTGCCAATTAGAAACGAATTTTTACATGTCCAAGGCCAAAGTAAAAATTGTCATCTCAGAGATGGACTGTAATCATGCTCAGCTGTTCAGCAAATGGTTTGTATGGATATTTAAAAGCAATGTAACATGTCGCATTAAATGCCCTAATTGTTATGTTTGAACTTTATCTCTTGATCTGAAATATCAACACGTGGCTTGTTAAGGTAGTTAGTCTACTATTGATCACTGTGATCATTGTTCGATTCCCACTGAGGGCAAGGTGCACTCGACTCCAGTCATAATTAACAAGGATTGCCAGTTATCTTACCGAAGATCGGGGGTTTTCTTCGGGTTCTCCGGCGTCATCCACCAATAAAGACTGAACGCCATGATATAGCTGAAAAAAGATTAAAGTGGTGTTAAAACACATTTCAAACAAACAAAATAATTATAAGCAGAATTCTAAATATGTATTTTGGAATTAGCAAAATTGAAAGATAATTGCTTGTTGTGTAATTTGTCTGCTTCGGCATGTATATCAGTACAAAAACAATTTCTTTGCGCCGTATCGATCTTTTGATCTTCAAATAATAGTCGAGGTTGCAGTAAGAACAGCCAAAAACATATATCAAACAAAAGGAACCGGAATCTCTCAACAGCATGTTTGGCTCACAAGAAAATAGTATTTCACATAAAAAATAGTCCTGCTTATCTTAGTGTATTTAAAAACAAACTGCAGAATGGATTTTAATTAATGACCATTTTAAGAAAGTTGACTATATGAGGATAATTTCGAGTCTTAATTAGCTAATTTCTAACTGCGTTTAGGATGTTTTATGTCATGTTTGCTACATGACCTATAAACCAAGATTTTCTGAAAATACGGTGCTATTTTAAGAGTGGGGTTTACCCCGGAAGATGGTCATTTTGTTGGAAGGCATGAAAGTGGTGATGAGATTTTGAGAGACAAATTTAGGAGAAAATCTTAAAGAATTAAATTAGTGTTTTCTCCCCTTTAGTTAATAGAATAGAATTTCCACGATTTCCAGAACATATGACATTCAAATTCATCAAATAGATCGAGTCATCTGTTAAACTTATCTTGTAAATTTAAAAGTCTGACTTACATAAACAGAATCTATAGAGGTTTATACAATAAATATGTTGTGTCAATTGGTTAATACTGTAGTTTCTTATAGAAGTAACCCTTTTACACATTTTTCTCATAGTTCATATGTTAAACCAAGGTCTGCTGTGGCGCTTTTTTTCAAGTTTCGGACTGACATAAAAAACTTCATAATATTAGTGTGATGTTTGGTTTTTTATAAATTAATATGTTTCAGGGAAGAAGCTTTTCAAATATTTTCCCGATAGTGTACTACATATGTATTGCGGTGGTGGACACATTTAAATTCTTTTTTTTTTTGGCAGAAAAAAACATAAACTTTATAAATATTGCTGACATGGAAGCCGTTTAAAGTTTTTCCCCAAAGTTTGTAGAAAAGAATCTATTCTAAAACATTATTCAATGTTAAACTAAGAACAGCGGTCATGATCATTGTGAAAGCAATCGACGCAATACTAACGATAAGAAAACCATTCTCACAAACCAAATTACAAATATAGTGTTTATCTCTGGACTCTAAATTTTCGTATGTTAATAAGTGGAAAGATCATTCTTTGATACCTTTATAAATACATAAGAAATACTAACAAGAAGTGAACATTGATTAGAAACCAAATTAAATTGTTAACAAATCGTTGCCCCATAGATATATCAGTATGATTCCCAATATCACTGATAATCTAATATCTCCAGTAACATATGAAATTAACAGTATAACTATACTCCACACAAGTGGGAACCAGTTCTGTCTCAGGAAATATATACAACTGTCCACAAAATTATCAGGATGAAATCTGTTATCCGGTTCTTTGTCATCATTGGCCTCTCTGGATAAAATCTACAAACCAAATACATACACAAGTAATCATAGTTTGACTAGTAAATAACAATGTATTGTTATGCATTCTAATATGACGTGCCTACAACGCTTTGAGTTCACACCAGAATATCAACGTCATAAAGGATTAATACACTTTATGGCGACGTCACCGTAATTAATACACATGTCTTAATGACCACATAATCAATTTATTGTCGTAGATGTCCGACAAGTAATGCAACTCATAGGTTATGTTGTTGATAAAAGTTAATTTATGTTCTATTACAATCGAAATAATTCATTCATTGGGGACACGTATTAATGCTGATTTTATCACTGGTTGGCCCTTTATGTCACACTATACAATATTATGTATAATGTGCCAACACATGGTAAAAACAGTATAATTCGTACCCCAATGATGTTTTTCTTTATTAAAATTGTTAATGTTTCCCTTAATGAATAACAGAGACAATACAGCCATGTAGAAATACATTCTCTCTATTCTGTCTTCTGTTTTCCTCTTGTTGTAACTTATTCGGACAGTGGATTCGGTAGACTTGTAGTTTGGAGGGGTACAAAAAAACTCAGCTGCGGATATTCCATTTCGGGGACTACGCGATGCTCTCTGCATGTAAATATTCGCCAGCAGCACCTCTTTAAGAGCGGCTAAGTATTATGTATCAAATGACATTATTTATGTTATATGTATCATTATTTATGATTTTATCGGTCTAAATTTAGCTGAAATACTGTTTGAAGGACGACAAAAAGTAAAAGACAAAAACCAAAGACGACTTCCGCTGCCATGTTTCCGTTCAATAAAGATATGTACAAAATGTCGCTAAGATGAAGTGAACCATTTCTGTAAGATGTTTGGGTTTTTAGTTACTATAGTTACAACTGTTTTACTAACCTGTCGCATTAGACGTAGAACTGGCACATCCAAAGACGGGCATATCGTGTCTTCAAACGCAAAAGTAGGGTCAACATCGGGACAGTAGTTCACAATACGAGCAAACCGTGTCTTAGGTATACCGAGTGTCTGCATAAACCTTTCCTCGCGGTCCTCGACTGAATCGTCTAACTCTGTGGGAAATTTATCAGCATGTGTCAATACACCGTAAACAGTGATATCTGTCAAAAGATAAATGATTGGTCAATGACAATCACGTGTATAATGGCATTTCGTATTACTATATATCCAAAAGATATCGGATTAGCAATATATCTATCATCCGTGAACTTCTAAAAAAGCGATTGGCCATTCCGATCACGTGATTCATAGCATCTTGAATTATAATATATAAAAAACGGGCCATGTAATTTTCATAACTGACTGCATAAGACCATAGTTGGATCTACAAAGCTGCACAGTGCGTCAATCGACGCCCTATAGATTGAGGTGGTCCGGTTATAATTCGGAAAGCCTGAACGCTGAGAGTAGCGTGTGGCGTGTTTGGAGAGTGACACGCTCCTTACACAATAAAGGCCCAATGCAGGTTTCGAAGAAGAGTAGCATTATTGCAGGATTAAGGATAAATTCTCCCCATCATCTTCAACTTCAAGCCATTACTCCATACTTTCCATTTGCAGTCCAAATTTTTGTTTCCGATGTACAATTCTCTTTTTACCATTGATTTACTGTTTGTTAACTTGTGCTCGCTGGAAGTCAATCAATCAATCAATCAATCAATCAATCAATCACTCAATCACTCAATCAATCAATCAATAGGTCAGCATTGAACATTTATAATAAAAAAACATTATTATTGATTTTTAAATTGGTGGACCCTCTTTAATCAACGCGACCCCGGGTGCTCCGGCTTCCTCCCAATAAAAACTGGACGCCATGATACAGCTGAACAATTGCTGAAAGTGGCGTTACACATTATTTAAACAAACAAACAATGCAGCTTGCAAGAGGTTGTGTAGATTATTGGATCCCTATTCGCATAACCAATGAGATTTAATGAACAAGCATCTAAGCAGATAAACTACGGCTTACTATTAGTCAATATTCAAATCAGGGATTAGGTCGAGTACAAAGCAGACATATTAAACTTGTTCAAAACATACTTAGGGATCTAGGCATTAACTACCAAAATTATATCACGTGGCAAAACAAGATATAGCGGTCATTTTTATACACCCTGTCCCCTTACCAAACGGTATGGAGCTTTTATCCATAGCTTAGATTAAATAGTCTGGATAATTATGTGATATAAAACATTCCGGTTAAAATCTCCCATCACTAACAACAGAGGTAGTTGTTCAACCAACAGATATACTAGCTGTAGCTTTTCTGCCTAAAGATAGATTAGTTGGTATACATATAGCTTGGCTACCTAGTCTATCAACAGATATACCTAGTGTTTGTGGACGACCTACAGGTGGAATAGCTGGTTTACCTTTATGCAAGGATAGCTGGTTATCAAAAGCTATGATAACATGTGTATGTATAGCTGTATGATAAATCGTTAGTATGATGACTTTTCTACGTGATACGCGATGATACCGGATATACATATAGCGATGATACCTGATATACCTATAGCGATGATTCCTGGTCTACCTATAGAGATGATACCCGATATCCCTATAGCGATGATAACTGATATACCTATAGCGATGATACCTGGTATACCTATAGCGATGATACCTGATATACCTATAGCGATGATACCTGATATACCTATAGCGATGATACCTGATATACCTATAGCGATGATAGCTGGAATACTATAGCGATGATAGCTGGTATACTATAGCGATGATAACTGGTATACATATAGCGATGATAGCTGGTATACTATAGCGATGATAGCTGGTATAACTATAGCGATGATAACTGGTATACATATAGCGATGATACCTGGTATAACTATAGCTAGTCTATGATCTATTGTTAGAATAAGATGTCTTTGTACGTAATTTGTCTACAAATAGCTAATCTACAATTATCCAGAATCAAGAATGCTTACCCTTGGAACTTGAAATATCTGCAATTGCTTCAAGCAACACATTAGGTAAGTTGGACTTTGGATTTGATGAACAAACCACAATAATGCGATGAACTCTCTTGTGAACTGGTCTCAAAGCGTACTTTTTGTGCAGATTTCGCATTCCATACCTTTGGCCATAATTTACTACGTCTGACAAAACTTCATTTTCTTCCATTTGTCCTGACAAAATGATGTTAAGGAGCTCTTTATTTAGTTCAGAATCATCATTTTCGAATCCGGTCATGTCCAAAAACGTTGGCATCAAATATGTGTCAGCTTGGCTATAATAAGTTTCTTTCTTGTAACTGAAAATGCAATAATACAAAGCTTGACCTCACATGTGTATAAGAGGAACAGACACTATACTGTGGGGGTCTAGGTTGTCGAATGTTTAAGCTACATCGTCTACTATTAATTACGTGGTCTGTCATCACTGACATCGCGGGTTCGAGTTTCACTTCGAGTAGGGTTTACTCTACCCCAATCTTAACTAACAAGGATTGTCAAGGTTTCCTTTCGAAGGTCGGGTGTTTTCCCCGCGTACTCCAGCTTGCTATCGCAATAAAAACTGGACGCCATTATATAGCTAAAGTATTGCTGAAAGTGGCGTTAAACAACATTGAAAAAAACACTATAATGTGCGTTACTTCATTGATCACCGATGAATATTAGAAAAAGACACGAAAGTGTTCTATATTTCAATGATCATCGGTTTGTGCGATTTTTACACTTTACAGCAATAGTTTACAAAACTCCACAAGATAATCTCCGCATCAGTGTCTGATATATAGATAAGATTTTATTTAAAACTATGTGCGCCATTGGGCGAACAAATTGTCGTGATCAACTCGATACACGTACTTTAAATAAACTATTAATATAAACCTCATTGGATATTGTTTTCATTCAGTCTCGCAAATAACACTGATATTTTTCATGAGAATATTTAGGCTGCATATACTTAAAATCATTGTGTCCGAATAGATGTTAGGCCAATGCAGATGTGTAAAGTGAAATCTACGGCGTTTTGATATTCGGCAGTTTTTTTCATTTTTATAGGGCATTTTTTTCACGGTAAATTGTGACCTTGTTGTGAATGGAAGTGTAACCTAGAAACAGTTGATTTTGTCTTTTCGACACCCTTCGGCCATTGTCGTTTGAGCTTGTCTGGGGAAAAGTCTCGATATCTGTATGTATACCATTTAACATCAGGAAAGCACACACATGTTTGTAAACAATTTGAAAACCTTTTAGAAATGAAACATGGCAAAGTCCGTGACAATTTAATTTGTGCCATGTAAAAAACAGCGACATTTAATTAAAAGACAGGTTATCGCGAGAAAATATTTAATTATTAATTTTCGTAACCAAAATGTACCATACAGAAAAAAAAACACAAAAACTGCAATAAAAAATCTGGGCTCATGGCATGTGTGACTATTACTATAGAATTCATTGAATTAATTAGTTTGAACACTATTTCAATATTATCATCAGCTTTATCAACCATGCTCCGATGCATTGATATAACGAACATCCAAAACAAACCGCAGCCACAGAGTGACAATTCAAATAGGAGTACAATATTAGTTCAAATATCACAGTGCATTGAGTAATAGTCTCAGTTTGTCACTCAAGTACACCCTTTTAAAACCTACAAGGTGACCGTAACATTGAGTAATAGTCGCAGTTTGTCACTCAAGTACACCCTTTTTAAAACCTACAAGGTGACCGTAACATTGAGTAATAGTCGCAGTTTGTCACTCAAGTACACCTTTTTAAAACCTACAAGGTGACCGCAAATTCACAACTGAATTTAAACAAAATTCTCATTTGAATGAAACATATGTCAAAAGAATGTGATAAAAAGAACAAATAATACACGTACTATTTCAATCGTCTGGTGACCTGTTTACCAAATTTCTGAAAATCTCCATATTTAGCATGTTCTCTCCAACATTCGTTGCTAAAAATGGCGAATATAGTGTTGAGAAACGCTGATTTCCCACATCCTGGAGGTCCAAGGATAGCTATATTCAGAGGTCTCTTTCCTGATAATGAAGTGCCAACCAACCGTTTACATTCTTCTAGTAATTCCTGTTTGCGAAGATATAATTGGTCGTTTTGTGGGTTCTTTTCAACCTTCAGGGGAAACTTGTCAACATGTCCTGGGCTCCATTTATCCGCCATGTTTGAACCCGATTATCTTCACAACAGGAATATAATACACTGTTAATAACTACATACTGCAAAAAATACAATGAATTTTTAAGACTGAAAATAAAGTCAACAAAAGTTATTAGCAGCCATTCTCCGGTATAAGCCACCAGTACAAAATAGGAAACATCTGTGTAAATACACTTATTTAAAAAATTTAACGAAAAACAAACCACCAAATAACACATTTACAAATAGCGGAACACGAAGAAATGGCTTTTCAACACCTTCTGTCTTGAAACAGTTCAAGAAAGCAAAACTCTCGTGACACTCAACCGAAAACTAAAAGAATTAGAAAACATTAAAAACGATATAACTCAGAAAAAGTTACAAAATGATTGTTAACTTTCCCCACAAGTACTCGTGAACAGGACCCATACAAGTACTCGTGGACAGGACCTCACAGGTACTCGTGGACAGGACCCCACAGGTACAAGTGAACAGGACCCCACCACCCTTTTTGTATTCTATCTTAAGAAATTTTTTAAATGCTTTAAATTATATTCTACACGTTGTTCTATTTATTTCTAAACAAATAATAACAGTTTTCACAAAATACCAAGTTCCTGACAATGTGCCGGTCAGAAACTTATTATGTTTGTAAACGCTTTTATTATTTCGTTAGATATGAATATAGTAAAAGGCAACTAATACTGGAAAAAAACGATACAATTAACCACCACATGTTTTAACAGTACAAGTTATACATCTTTTTCATAAATCAACGCATTAAGGATTGTTATAAACTTGAAAATTAAGTCATAGCGTTCCTCAGGCAAACGATACGTCATTTAAATTGTTATGTTATCTCCCATTATATCTAGACGGAACGGCAAAGCAACGAATCAAAAAGGACATAAGACCAGAGGATCTTCACAGCCTGTATCGCTTACACGATTTTAAAGGCGATGAATATGGCATTTCTATGAAGATAAAATAAGACCTGTAATATTCAATAAACTTCCAGCCATTTTGAATGTTCAATTGTCATTAAAAGCATAACTTTATAGAGGACCATCCAAACAATATTGATAGTCTCTTCGGGTTCGACGTTAAAGCAAGTCCTGTGTAGGCGTCCACTTGGAATTTCCAGTTGGCATAGAAAACATAAACTTTATTGAGGACCATCCAACCAATATTGCTGGTAAGCCTTGTTTTGATTGGTTAACTGGTTTCAGAGAAGAAGCCTTTTTAAAAAAAAATCCTATAGGGTCTTAGGGCTGTGGCGGCCATATCAGTTGTTCAATCAAAATAAAAAACGCAAACTTCGTAAAGGTCCCATCCAATGAACATTTTGGCAAAGGTTGGTTTCAATTTGCCTTCGTTTCAGAGAAGATAATAACATGAAAAACGTTTACAAAACGACGACGCGGACTAAAAGTGATGACAATAGCTCACATGACCCTGTTCAGGTGAGCTAAAACTAAACGACAATCTCTTAATGTTCCCACGGTCGGTAAGGAGCTGCCGGAGTGGTAGATGAGCTTAGGGAGAACGCGAAAGGTAGTGGGGTTAACGAGGATGAACGTTAGTAGCCGAAACCCACGTCTTGTAGCGTTTGGGAAGTGGTAACAAAGGGAGCGTGGTTACCAAAGATGTGAGCTATGAAATGGAAATATTAGTTCAAATCGTTGATGATGTTAAAGTGAGTCAAATATCAGGGCTGCTCGTGGGGTTTTGTTTAAATCAGATATTTACACCGCTTTCAGCTAGTTTTTAGCTAGTTTTCTAAGATATCATTGCGTCTACTTTGTAATGCTATAACTAAACAAAAATTTGCATTTCCAAAAGAATGTATTATACAAGTAAAACATTGTTTTGGTTGGCTGCTTCTGTTTTGATTTAGATTATCAGATATATTACATAAATATTTTTATTTAATGGGAAAAATGTTTATTATAATCTTTGATAGTAAAAATGAAACAAGGAAGGAATAAATACAGTACTGATAAGCGAGTAGTTCTCGTCAGCTACCTATTCTAGCCAATTAACTTGTTTCAGTAAGATAGCTACCATTTTCTTTTAGTTCTTCTTTTTTACATAAGTAAAGAGTATGCTACCTTGATAATTGTCTTACAACAATTTATTGGCCATCTCTTCAGTTATGCGGAACCGAATTTTTTTAAATGGCGAGATTGACTGCTACTCACTGCCCTATATATATACTGTCATGGGACACTATCTCTCGATACTGGTTCTACTGACTACTCACTGACCAGTATATATACTGTCAAGGGACACTATCTCTCCGATACTGGTTCTATTGACTACCCACTGACCAGTATATATACTGTCAAGGGACACTATCTGCACGATACTGGTTCTACTGACTACTCACTGACCAGTAAATATACTGTCAAGGGACACTATCTGCACGATACTGGTTCTACTGATTACTCATTGACCAGCAAATATACTGTCAAGGACACTATCTCGCCGATACTGGTTGTACTAACTACTCACTGACCAGCAAATATACTGTCAAGGGACACTATCTGCACGATACTGGTTCTACTGACTACTCACTGACCAGTAAATATACTGTCAAGGGACACTATCTGCACGATACTGGTTCTACTGATTACTCATTGACCAGCAAATATACTGTCAAGGACTCTATCTCGCCGATACTGGTTCTACTGACTACTCACTGACCAGTATATATACTGTCAGTGGACACTATGTCGCCGATGCTGGTTCTACTGACTACTCACTGACCAGTTTATATACTGTAAGGGGACACTAACTGTCCGATACTGGTTCTACTGACTACTCACTGACCAGTATATATACTGTAAGGGGACACTATCTCGCCGATACTGGTTCTACTGACTACTCACTGACCAGTATATATACTGTCAGTGGACACTATCTCGCCGATACTGGTTCTACTGACTACTCACTGACCAGTAAATATACTGTCAGTGGACACTATCTCGCCGATACTGGTTCTACTGACTACTCACTGACCAGTATATATACTGTCAGTGGACACTATCTCGCCGATACTGGTTCTACTGACTACTCACTAACCAGTATATATACTGTAAAGGGACACTATCTCGCCGATACTGGTTCTACTGACTACTCACTGACCAGTATATATACTGTAAAGGGACACTATCTGCCCGATACTGGTTCTACTGACTACTCACTAACCAGTATATATACTGTAAAGGGACACTATCTCGCCGATACTGGTTCTACTGACTACTCACTGACGGTATATATACTGTCAGGGGACACTATCTCTCTGATACTTGTTCTACTGACTACTCACTGACCAGTAAATATACTGTCAGGGGACACTATCTCTCCGATACTGGTTCTACTGACTACTCACTGACCAGTATATATACTGTAAAGGGACACTATCTCTCCGATACTGGTTCTATTGACTTCCCACTGACCAGTATATATACTGTCAAGGGACACTATCTTACAGATACTGGTTCTACTGACTACTCACTGACCAGTATATATACTGTAAGGGGACACTATCTCGCCGATACTTGTTATACTGACTACCCACTGAGACGTATATATACTGTCAAGGGACACTATCTTACAGATACTGGTTATACTGACTACTCACTGACCAGTAAATATACTGTCAGGGGACACTATCTCGCCGATACTGGTTCTACTGACTACTCACTAACCAGTATATATACTGTAAAGGGACACTATCTCGCCGATACTGGTTCTATTGACTACTCACTGACCAGTATATATACTGTAAAGGGACACTATCTCTCCGATACTGGTTCTATTGACTTCCCACTGACCAGTATATATACTGTCAAGGGACACTATCTTACAGATACTGGTTCTACTGACTACTCACTGACCAGTATATATACTGTAAGGGGACACTATCTCGCCGATACTTGTTATACTGACTACCCACTGAGACGTATATATACTGTCAAGGGACACTATCTTACAGATACTGGTTATACTGACTACTCACTGACCAGTAAATATACTGTCAGGGGACACTATCTCGCCGATACTGGTTCTACTGACTACTCACTGACCAGTATATATACTGTAAAGGGACACTATCTCTCCGATACTGGTTCTATTGACTTCCCACTGACCAGTATATATACTGTCAAGGGACACTATCTTACATATACTGGTTCTACTGACTACTCACTGACCATTATATATACTGTCAGGGGACACTATCTCTCCGATACTGGTTCTACCCACTACTCACTGACCAGTATATATACTGTCAGGGGACACTATCTCTCCGATACTGGTTCTACTGACTACTCACGGACCAGTATACATAATATGGGTGAAATTTTGCAAATAAAGATTATTATTATTATTATTATTATAATGTCCGGGGACACTATCTCGCCGATACTATTTCTACTGACTACTCACTGACCAGTAAATGTACTGTCAAGGGACACTATCTCGCCGATACTATTTCTACTGACTACTCACTGACCAGTATATATACTGTCAGGGGACACTATCTCTCCGATACTGGTTCTATTGACTTCCCACTGACCAGTATATATACTGTCAAGGGACACTATCTGTCCGATACTGGTTCTACTGACTACTCACTGACCAGTACATATAATGTCAGGGGACACAATCTCGCCGATACTGGTTCTACTGACTAATCACTGGCCAGTATATATACTGTCAATGGACACTATCTCTCCGAAACTGGTTTTACTGACTAATCACTGACCAGTTTATACTCTGTCAAGGACACTATCTCGCCGATACTGGTTATACTTACTACTCACTGACCAGTATATATACTGTCCGGGGACACTATCTCGCCGATACTGGTTATACTTACTACTCACTGACCAGTATATATACTGTCCGGGGACACTATCTCGCCGATACTGGTTATACTTACTACTCACTGACCAGTATATATACTGTCCGGGGACACTATCTCGCCAATACTGGTTCTACTGACTACTCACTGACCAGTAAATATACTGTCAAGGGACACTATCTCGCCGATACTGATTCTACTGACTACTCACTTACCAGTAAATATACTGTCAAGGGACACTATCTCACCGATACTGGTTCTACTGACTAATCACTGAACAGTTTATACACTGTCAAGGACACTATCTCGCCGAAACTGATTCTACTGACTACTCACTGACCAGTAAATATACTGTAAAGGGACACTATCTCGCCGATACTGGTTCTACTGACTAATCACTGAACAGTTTATACACTGTCAAGGACACTATCTCGCCGAAACTGATTCTACTGACTACTCACTGACCAGTAAATATACTGTAAAGGGACACTATCTCGCCGATACTGGTTCTACTGACTAATCACTGAACAGTTTATACACTGTCAAGGACACTATCTCGCCGAAACTGATTCTACTGACTACTCACTGACCAGTAAATATACTGCAAAGGGACACTATCTCGCCGATACTGGTTATACTGACTTCTGACTGACTAGTAAATTTACTGTGAATGGACACTATTTTGCCGATACTGGTTCTACTGACTACTCACTGACCAGTAAATATACTGTAAATGGACACTATTTCGCCGATATTGGTTCTACTAACTACTCACTGACCAGTATATATACTGTCAGGAGACACTATCTCGCCGATACCTGTTCTACTGACTACTCACTGACCAGTATATATACTGTAAGGGGACACTATCTCGCCGATACTGGTTTTACTGACTTCTCACTTACCAGTAAATATACTGTCCAGGGACACTATCTCGCCGATACGGGTTATACTGACTACTGACTGACTAGTAAATTTACTGTAAATGGACACTATTTTGCCGATACTGGTTCTACTGACTACTCACTGACCGGTAAATATACTGTAAATGGACACTATTTCGCCGATATTGGTTCTACTGACTACTCACTGACCAGTATATATACTGTCAGGAGACACTATCTCGCCGATACATGTTCTACTGGCTACTCACTGACCAGTACATATACTGTCAGGGGACACTATCCACACCAATGTTGATTGTACTGCATCAACTACAAGAAAACTTTTGATGCATAGAATCAGTTTGCAGCCGAATTATTCTATATTTGTTTTTAAATGATAACAATTTTACGGACGCATTTAAAACATTTTTATTTATGCTACAGAAGTTATTTTATATTTATGTGTTTACATGTCTATTAACTCCACTTTAAACATTTTTTCAGCTGTATCATGGCATCGAGTTTTCATTGGGCCTTCGCCTGGAGCTGTGGCTTCTTTACCCCATAAAACTAGAGGCCCATAAATTGCTGAAAGTGGCGTAAAAAACCATTCAAACAAACAAAATGCAAAAAAACATACAATCTGGACAATATGGCATCCATGAGAAAGATAATCTGAATTTAAAAAATGCATGCAAATTTGTCCTTTTATTTTTATATTGGCTAAAAACATAAGTACGTGTGGACGTCCAGATAAGCATAATTCATCGCAGGATTCTGTTATTTTACATAAAGAGGGGGCGAAATCTTTTCTGTTTATGTGTTTTGGGCATTTTTACAGGTGTGTTAACTTTTTTAACCATTAGCTGATATCTGTTTTCTTAAAAATTGACTTCGAGATTCTGCATGTTTTTTTTTTATTTTGAATTCACTGTTTTCTGTTTTTTCGTCAAAATTGCTGTTATCACTATTTCAAATTTACTGTTATCTGTTTTGGAAAGAAAATGTTAACCAGTTAATGAACCCCCTCTGTAAAGGCTTGAATAGAAAGCATCTCGGATTTTAGATTGAAATAAAAACATATTCTTTGTAAAGACTATTTAACAAATCATAATTGCAATTTAAAACAAGTACTATCTTTAAAAACGATAACCGACGCAGTAAAGATATAACTTGAGTTATGCATTGAACTACGAATCTCCATTATTGTCATACAAATTCCCCGTTTCAATAGACCAGAAAAGTTTGATGGAAATTTTTGGGGAAGTACTGAAGGACAACTATTACTACGTGAAAGAAATCATGAACCTATAAATTTACACTAGTCCCACGTGAAACGAGTTTGAAATGATTAATTTTTACATGTGCACCCCCCCCCCCCCCCCCATATGTATTTGTATATTTCAACAGATTATTTTATTTACGTGTTTTCGATATTAACCGATTTACCAAGCATACAGTTAACCTAAAATTGATAATTTACATACAACTACATGTACTTTGTTGTACATGTACATGTATTCCAGAACGTTTATCGCTATTATGTATTGAAACCCTCTGCCTAAGATATAGAAATGAAGTTTTTCTGCGAGCACCAAAGCAGTTATACAATAATGTAAACAAATTGAATATTAGAAATTTTTTAATTAAATTTATAGTTTAAAATTTACTGAATACGCAAAGTATACTTTGCAATTAGAGCCACAACTCTCTATGTGTGTACTACGACGGACGCCCAAGAACAATAATAATGCATTTGATTTAATATCAACATGTATACCAATTGATTGTTAATTTGTATATATTAAAGAAATTATTAATTAAAATTTTCTTCTCTTCGTCATTTTTTACACTTCATAAAAGCCCGCCAAAAATCCAGCGTGTTAATATGCGTTTTAATTTGCGCTGTACTTCAAATAAAATATATTTAACATTTTTGTATAAGTTGCTTGATATAAAATTTTAGAAATTGCAGCTCATCTCTATCGTTCTTAATACTTAAATTCCACTATGAAATAATTTTATAAACAAACAGACGGTAAAATCTAATAATAATTGTACACAATTTGAAAGGTGAATTGCCAATTTACAAACCTGTTCCGAACCCCTGTCCAATTAACCGCCCTGTTCCGAACCCCCGTCCAATTGGTTTTTGGCTTATCAAGAAACAGAATTACGATCACGTGACTTGCTTTTCGAGAGGTGAAGTGTCATGAGGTCAAAGGGTAAAAAGTGAATATAATACCGACTGCGTCGGAAAAAAGGCATTTGAACTTCTCTCTCATAAGGTCTTATGTAAATCTTAATTCTGCAGTTGGGACTTGTTTGAATTACCGATTTCTAAATTTGCGCACATGTAATTCTTTTTATTTATCAGAAATATACTTGAATTAAAACTAATGTCCACGTCGGGTTCAAATAAATAAATTATTGACATAACATTTGTTTAATGCATCATACATAAAATAGCTATTTATTCTGGTCGACATTATACATGTATAGCCTGGTATTATGGTTTTCGATTTTTCGAAGCTACGCTCATCGATAGCGCTATCTCCGAAAGACGAAGTACCAGGTTAAAATGGTCTCCCTCTATCACCATGATCATTAACTTCCGGAAATAGGAAACCAAACGTCATGAACGTGGGCATACTCCGGAATTGTATACTTAAAATAGCTTTTCATTCTGGTCGACATTGTATACACAAAATAGCCTTGTATTCTGGTTTTCGATTTTTCGAAGCTACACTCGTCGATAGCGCTATCTCCGAAAGACAAAAGTACCAGGTTAAAATGGTCTCCCTCTATTATTAACTTCCGTTAATAGAATACAAAAATTATTGATCACTGCATTTAAAGTTGATATCATCCAAGCTTTGTTTGCAGTTCAGCGTTATATTTTATGTTGATTTTACACTGAACTTGAATGATTGATATTGTTTTCGCAAAATTCGGTTCATTCATGGTAGCTAAGTATTAACAATCAACATGCAGTAAGGCATCTTTCCACAATTAGGATAGTTTAGTTTGAAATTGGTTTAAATCTTTTTTATATATATATTCTAAAGATTTATATATGGAAATTCTAACTGCTACGTGTAAGTTTAGTAGATGAACTTTCCCAATAACGAGACATTGTACATATTTTACAAAGCATGCCCCTCAAATTTTATAAATGGTTGTTATTGCAATGATATATATACAACTATATCTGCATGTACGATTTTATAATCTGAATAAAACAAAACAGATAACAATGAACACAATATTCTTCCTTAAATGGCCGATTTCTGGTACAGATGACCCAGTACTGATGAGCTCACGCGCACACATCTGTACTTGCTGAGTCATCCAATCAAAACGCCAGAAACAAGAACGTTGTTATGGAAGCATAACAACGTTCTTCTATGACGTTCATTATTTCCGGAGTTCTGATTGGACGCCAGAGACAATGGAGTCTAAAACAATGGAGCGTCTATAGTTTATAGCGATGTGAAAGTTGTTGGTTTACGGAAGAAATAGGTACTTTCATACGTTTTTGGGAAAGTCCGTGTGAACTTTCACTCGTGATAGAAATTTTTATGTCTTTTGGCTCGTTCCGCTGTGCTCCACACGCGAAAAGACATAACATTTCTATCACTCGTGAAAGATCAACCGGTCTTTCTCAAAAACATATGAAAGAACCTATAAACCTATTACAATAAAGTAACGCATGAACAGTAACATGAGTAACGTAGGAAACACCATTGTACGAACTGACAAGTCTACATATTCCGATCGATTATTTTGTGTTTGATAGCATTTAGATCACTGTGTGTTATCAGCATACAACGCGTGTGCACCGAGTGGCTTTGGTATTTCTATTTGACATAATATGTTTGCGGTTTCGACCCATAATTCATCCGGTTGTTTCGGCCATCTAAATTTTAATTCACTGTCACTGTTTTTTCGAAAATATTGTTTATAGAAAGTGTGGATGCTTTGTCCTTTAAACTTGCAAGAACTTTAACGTGTATTTGAACATAAAATGCAGATAGTTTTCATTTAGACTGATCGGAACTATGTGCTTATAAATGTGTTTCCTACGTTACCTTATGGTGTATGTTAATATTGTGAAGACCTTGTTAATGGAAAAAAAATTTGTATATAGCATGGTGGAACGTTTGTTAACAAAGAGCTCTCATTGTCAAACAAAATTGTTTGAGGGATATCTAAACTGTTAACTTTCGTAAATTGAGATTTAAAATGTGCTCAAACATGCATAAAGCAACATTTTACATAGTGACGAGCCTACAACCAACCACTGATGGACAAATAAACTTATTGAGCAGAGACACAAGGAAGGAAGAATATATAATAGTCAGGATTGCTCTTTCATTAGACAAATTTGGTTATTAGATCCTTGAAGTGATGGTATCGTAAGAAACGTTTCCTACTTTACTATTGAAAAGCGTTTTTTTTCATACTACACCGCTTCAGTTCTAGTATAAGCAGCAGTTATCTCCCCATTGGTGAAATTGAATTCATTTTAAGGAATATTTATGACTATTTTGGTACATTTTTGAACAAAAGTTTAAATTTCCTGCCTATAAAACAAAAAAATTTAATTCAGCTTACCTGTAAGCTCTTTTTTCTTCACAGAAACTCAATATAAAGTTGCATCGTCTGCATGCCTTCCATTACGAAAACGAGGTAGGTGAACAGGGAAAGATATGCTGTTAAAATTTATCCGATTAGGATTTTTTCAGTACAAAAAAAAACTGGTAACGAAGGAAACCATAACGTAGGAAACAATTAGATAGATTTTTCCCAAAAGAATATTTTGTGTTTAATGCTAGATTGAGATAAATGAATTATTATTTAATCATAGATTGGGTAAACAAAATAGAAGTCAAGAGTTGTGGTTATTACAAATAATGTATTGAAACTTTCGGTATCGTAGGAAACGTTCTTATTTTGGAAACAACAAAATCCCAGAGTGACACTCTGTTTTTTCTATAACTTCGAAAAATGACCAAAATAAATGATTATTTCCTAACAATATGTTGTATGAGGAATATAAAACATGTCTAACCATTACATATAATATTCTTTGAACGTTCGATAGCTAAGACAAAGTTTGTAACGTAGGAAACGTGCGAATCGGCGACATTAGTAAAATTTCAAAATTAAAAGTAAAGATTAAATTAAGTATAGGTTGGTTCTAAAATTAATTTAACAATATATGTAAAACAATTTCAGCTATTATTGTGTTGCCTAATTTGTGTTCTACCGAAACGCTAATAGTCCATATATTGCACTTTTACTCGGCGACATGCACTTTTTAGCACTTTTAGGCAACTTTGGGTGGTATGAAACTCAAATTATCAATTTGTTATTTTCCCTCCACATTTTTGTAAATGGTGACTGTCACAAATAAAACCTTCATTCAGAATATTCTTGAGACATGTGCTTTAGCAATGTTTAGTTTGCATACAAATCTCCAAACTCATTTTACATCTTACAAAACCATGTATTATACAATGTTTGAACTACCTGATTACATTTTTTAATTATTAGCAAATTTTCAAAATTTTACATCATTAATGTAAACGTGTAATCAATGTGAAGAGTTCGTATAACATTTTCTTCACAATCTTAAGAACGTGTGTAAATTATACCATGGAACGGTCTTATGCTTAACAATTTTAAAAAACCTGGAACAATTTAGGGCACTTAGACAATACATTTGGAAGACAAATATTTTCATCTGATGTAACAATACTTTTTGTACAAGGAGTCCGATTGCATCCTCGGACCCCACTTACGACGGGGCATGTAAATGTATACTGCTTAAAATTGAATAAATCTTAATCTTTACAAAAAGCGCATTTACGTGAACGTCTCAATGACGAAAATTCAAGGGTGTCCACGTTTCTCCAACATTCGATATTTCAGGTAAATGCACCTAATCGAGTAATTATGACTACATTTATTTATTTATTTATTTATTTATTTATTTATTTATTTATTTATTTATTTATTTATTTATTTATTTATTTATTTATTTATTTATTTATTTATTTATTTATTTATTTATTTATTTATTTATTTATTTATTTATTTATTTATTTATTTATTTATTTATAGTTAAAAAAAATTATGCTTGCATAAATTTACTGGCGTAGTTCCATGTGAAGGCAGAAGGTAGCTTGGTCGGCGTAGTCAAATACTGTAATGTCCTGGTTGATGAGTCTAGTCTTAAGTGTCTATTTCGTACGATGAATTCCGCGAGCCTTTGTTTGAATCTAGGTGTCCTCTGTGTTGGTGTCGATGTGGTCGGTGGGTCGACGTTTAGCTCACTTAGCATCATTGAGGCATAGGGCCTTAATAGCTTCAATTAATGCGTCTGCTTTTACTTTTGCTCGATTAGGTGCGTGAGAGTGTGCGTTGGCTATTCTGGATTCATTGCAAGCGTACTTTGTAATAATTGTATAATATTTTGACACTGCTTTGCATGGTCTTTAATTGCACTTTAATTATTTAATAATTAATTTTATTAATTAAATTCTTATTTAATTATTGTAATTTATAATATGAGGACATTATAAAAAATATTTATTTTTATTTTTTTATATATTATAACTTTGCCAGAAATTTCTGATATGTTTTCCAGGTTTTACTGTAAAACTGCTTAAAACAACATATTTGATTGTTGTAAAAATAACAAGCCCTTCCATTGTTCATTTCATGTTGGATAAACGTGTCTGAATAATTTTTTTCAAAAGTTGGAGAAACGTGAATAAACCCATTCAAGATCCATTTTAGAATTTGCTTTACTTCATAATTACAAAGAAATACACTATTTTATGGGGAACTACATTCGTGGACAACGAGTTGCAAAGGTCATTATTTGTGTTGTTGTTCCAGAAAGTATTCTCGTTAATAAGTTCATAAGACATAATTCTTTAATCTATTTACAAGATTTTTAACCTTTCGATTCGAACCTTTACCATATGAAGATGTGTTATCTTATTTGCTGTGTAAACTTCACTCAAAACATATGTATTAGACTTTCATGTATGTTCAATTACTTATTTTGTGTGTACATATAAAGCGGTGTCCAGTCGAATTTTGATGTTACGAAAAGATAGTACCGGATAATTTAGAATCCTAGGAACAAAACCAGAATTGTTGAAGACCTCTTTTTCCCTCTTTGTTCATTTTAACATAAAGTCAATTTTTTCACCTTCGTTTCTGGAACGCCATTTGGGTGTCTGGAAGTTCCATACCTCTTCTAAACTATATCCAAAATTCAGAAAACTGTAATACCTCAAACTTTTTTTAAAGCTCTGGAAGCATCCCTATCTTCAGGGATGAAGTCTGAGAGACTCCGAAAACAGGAAATTGGCAATTATTCCACTAGACTAAAATAATCCTAATCCCTTATATTTCATCAAATGTTTAATTTCTAATTTTTTTTTCAAAGTTCCTTCTTTCCAAAAAGTAGAACCAAAACAAGAAAAAAGCCAAAGAAAAAAAATTACAAAGAAATACACTATTTTATGGGGAACTACATTCGTGGACAACGAGTTGCAAAGGTCATTAATTGTGTTGTTGTTCCAGAAAGTATTCTCGTTAATATTCAAAGCGGTGTCCAGGTGAATTTCGAACAGATGACCATGTACAGTTTAAAAGGTCGTTCTAAGTTGTGATAAGAAAAAGAATCCGATAAAGCGTCTGCAAATATTAATTTCAATAATCCATATGTCTTTTTTTAAAATGAAAAATACAAGACAAACTTCAAAATTTCGTTTATTGAAGACAATTGCCTTTTTTGAAATGAATTTAGGAAATATTATTTTAAATAATCCATATGTTTTTAAAAAAAATATAAAAAAGACAAACTTCAAACTTTCGTTTTTTAAATGAATTGTGCAACTATTTGTTTTTTACAAATTGAGCCTTCGAAAAATGAAACCTCGAAATAATCAGAATCATGTCATTTAGTTTATAGAAAAGGGAGAGGCACGTACTTTGTGAGAGCCCATGACCTTCAGTATAAAAGCTTACAAGCATTCTAAATTATTGTTAGAGTCGAACACACCATACCCTTAATCTGACACGAACTCAGATCCCAGTGTTGACACGTCAGTGATAAAAAGCACACGTAAGTACTGTTTGCACAATATGCGCAACAAGTTCAGCGCTTATAAACAGACTTGTCAGTTAAGGTTATTACACAGAAAAAAAATGCTAAAACTAACATCCCCATTGAGGATACATCAGTGAGGTATTTGTTGATGACACCAATACTTAGAATGTCAGGCATCAATTGTCAAAACAGATGGCGTACATAGAATACCAGGTCACCAAGGCATGAATACTAGGTCACCAAGGCATCAATTGGAAAACAGATGGCGTACATAGAATACCAGGTCACCAAGGCATGAATACCAGGTCACCAAGGCATCAATTGTCAAAACAGATGGCGTACATAGAATACCAGGTCACCAAGGCATGAATACTAGGTCACCAAGGCATCAATTGGAAAACAGATGGCGTACATAGAATACCAGGTCACCAAGGCATGAATACCAGGTCACCAAGGCATCAATTGGAAAAACAGATGGCGTACATAGAATACCAGGTCACCAAGGCATGAATACCAGGTCACCAATACATAGAATACCAGGTCACCAAGGCATCAATTGGCAAAACAAATGGCGTACATAGAATACCAGGTCACCAAGGCATGAATACCAGGTCACCAAGGCATCAATTGGAAAACAGATGGCGTACATAGAAAACCAGGTCACCAAGGCATCAATTGTCAAAACAGATGGCGTTCATAGAATACCAGGTCACCAAGGCATCAAGGGCAAAACAGATGGCGTACATAGAATACCAGGTCACCAAGGCATCAATTGGCAAAACAGATGGCGTACATAGAAAACCAGGTCACCAAGGCATCAATTGGCAAAACAGATGGCGTACATAGAAAACCAGGTCACCAAGGCATCAATTGGCAAAACAGATGGCGTACATAGAATACCAGGTCACAGAGGCATCAATTGTCAAAACATATGGCGTACATAGAATACCAGCTCACCAAGCCATAAATTTAAACAGATGGTGTACATAGAATACCAGGTCACCAAGGCATCAATTGGCAAAACAGATGGCGTACATGGAATACCAGGTCATCAAGGCATCAATTGACAAAACAGACGGCGTACATGATTAAACAGTATTTGTTCGCACAAAGTCCTATTTCTGCGAAATGTCGAACATTATCTTTTTTGCATGTATATATAGTGTTTAGGTAGCAATATACGGTTTTGTAGTTTAGTTTAGATTGTCCCCTTGTTAAATTCCTTAATATAGTAGCATGGTCCAGTTGCAGTTTACTCACATCTATGATAAATGAAATGCAATAAATTTTTGAAATGTCAGTAGAAAGTGTCATGCTTATAGAAAAGAAATATATATAATATTTGGTTGTCATCCTTGTTATAGTAGTAAAACCCCGAGACTTCCTATAAGACCATTTGACTCCTAGCTTTGGCTCTCTCTGATGCTCTCTCTGATGCATTAAAATAGCATGTTCCTTGTCAACAAAATTGTGTGAAATCGAGTGGATGACAAGTATTTTGCCAGTGTTTTTCTGCTTTGAAATTGATCTTAATACACAAATATATATTGCTCTTCTGTTAGGCGTTACCGTGTCAGAATTTTTCAAATGAAGGTAATTGGTAATGATTTGTCCGATTTTCTCACATGAAACAGATGATTTTTATCGATGACTTTATAAAAATCTTATCAAATTACCATGAAACTGAAAATGCAGGACACAAATTAAATATATGTACAACATTTCCAGTACAATTGGGTCTATGCAAAAATGTTACACATGTTCAAGACCACGACCTCTGTTGATAATATTTTAATGCAAAGAACCGTATATTGCATCCTTTATCGCCTGAACCATTTTTGCTCACCGAGTTACTTCCCTTTGACTTAGTTAAGAGCGGAAGTCACAAAATGTATCTGGAATTAATAATTTAAGTAACTTCAGTCGATGTTGGTCACTGTTACCCAGTCATAAAATCACATACCCTAAAAACATGACCAGGCAACGGATTCAAATAGCTTCTTATATAAAAGTAAAATTTTAAATTAAATCAATAAAAGTTAAATAAAGAAAACCATGAAAAATTTTTATCGCGACTCTGTTATAAGTAGTGCTTGTTGTCTCAGGTGGATTTTTATTACAATCATACATGAAATTACGTTATTTTTTTTTATCCCACGTGATTTGGCACTAACCTCTAATGAGTTTGTGTCATGTTTTTGTTAAATCGCATGATTTATAGCACTTACCTAATTTTTGTATGTTTTCAGTCGCTATGAGTTTATCCCACCAAGGAGATCAATATAAAGAATTGATCTCGAGGCAACAACAATAGAAAAATATCAACATATCGTTATAAAATTAATTACAGAAAAATACGGAAATATATTAATGCATTAGACAATTCTTGTGTTGTGGCTTGGATGACAATTGTCTACGGCTCGTCCGTTATGAATTTTGTTGACACATTTCTATTCACTGTGTAAATACTTGTATAAATTACAGTGTTTATGATTTCAAGTTCAAGGTGTGCTCGACTCCGAAGCCCGAGTACCGTGTGAAAACTCCTAACTTCCGCAGATAAACTGACAATCCTTGTAATTTAGTTTAAAGAATCTAGCTCGAAGTCAGCCCCGAACTCATGACCCTCGTGTTAACACATCGGTGATCAACATAAATTTGTCCAGACACTTGTCCACATAGGTCTCTATTAAATAGGGTCTAATGAAGAAATGATAGTATGGTATTTACAAAATAAAGACAACAAAATGATTACTACTTGTATTGCTTTAAATTAAACATCCTGTTAGTTTCAGTCGAATAATTAAAAAAGGAACCGTGTGTTCAGTTATATATCTTTAGTTTAAACATATGTTATTGTCTAAATAACAAATATGTTGGACACAAGTTATAACAACTTACAGTGCCTGCCATAGCAATAATATTATGCAACTACACAAGATGACAGCAAATTCAAAATACTATAAATAAGTACAAGGAACAATAATACATAATATAATAACAATAAGGAAGAACATACATGCAAGTTAATGTGATAGTAAATAGAATATACATGGCATAAAGGTATAAAGGATGCGAGTACATAACTAAAAAATATTATTCACAGAAACGTCTGGTTTTATTTATATAATACTTCTAAACATCATGATAATACGTTCATAACTGAGTAATGGTGATCCGAATAAAATGACTTCAATTGATACCGCTATAATAGGCTGAAGTACTCTAAACAGGTTTTCTCTCTATGATTTAGGTAAACGTGGCATTCTAGAAAATAATGGAATGCATCTTCCAATCGATGTCCGCAAGAACAACCAGGTTCGTTCACTAGGTTAACTGTAAATAGGTCAGCTTTTAAATAGTTATAGATGTATATGGGTATCAGATCAAAAGAGATTAATCATTCTACTGGTTTCTTTGTTTTAATTTTAATCTGTGCAGTTCACAATAATTTGTGTAAAAGTTATTGAAGAATTAATAAAACATGAATAGTTGTGCCAATAATTCTGTCGGCCCCACATGTCTCTGCAGTATTTAATAGTCTAAAGCATGTGAGGTATTGAATCCCTGGAACAGTAAGTCTGTCGGCCCCACATGTCTCTGCAGTATTTAATAATCTAAAGCATGTGAGGTATGGAGTCCTTGGAACAGTAAGTCTGTCGGCCCCACATGTCTCTGTAGTATTTAATAGTCTAAAGCATGTGAGGTATTGAATCCCTGGAACAGTAAGTCTGTCGGCCCCACATGTCTCTGCAGGATTTAATAGTCTAAAGCATGTTAGGTATGGAGTACCTGGAACAGTAAGTCTGTCGGCCCCACATGTCTCTGCAGTATTTAATAGTCTAAAGCATGTGAGGTATTGAGTCCCTGGAACAGTAAGTCTGTCTGTCCCACATGTCTCTGCAGTATTTAATAGTCTAAAGCATGTGAGGTATTGAGTCCCTGGAACAGTAAGTCTGTCGGCCCCACATGTCTCTGCAGTATTTAATAGTCTAAAGCATGTGAGGTATTGAGTCCCTGGAACAGTAAGTCTGTCTGTCCCACATGTCTCTACAGTATTTAATAGTCTAAAGCATGTGAGGTATTGAGTCCCTGGAACAGTAAGTCTGTCGGCCCCACATGTCTCTGCAGTATTTAATAGTCTAAAGCATGTGAGGTATTGAGTCCCTGGAACAGTAAGTCTGTCGGCCCCACATGTCTCTGCAGTATTTAATAGTCTAAAGCATGTGAGGTATTGAGTCCCTGGAACAGTAAGTCTGTCTGTCCCACATGTCTCTGCAGTATTTAATAGTCTAAAGCATGTGAGGTATTGAGTCCCTGGAACAGTAAGTCTGTCGGCCCCACATGTCTCTGCAGTATTTAATAGTCTAAAGCATGTGAGGTATTGAGTCCCTGGAACAGTAAGTCTGTCTGTCCCACATGTCTCTGCAGTATTTAATAGTCTAAAACATGTGAGGTATGGAGTCCCTGGAACAGTAAGTCTGTCGGCCCCACATGTCTCTGCAGTATTTAATAGTCTAAAGCATGTGAGGTATTGAGTCCCTGGAACAGTAAGTCTGTCGGCCCCACATGTCTCCGCAGTATTTAATAGTCTAAAGCATGTGAGGTATTGAGTCCCTGGAACAGTAAGTCTGTCTGTCCCACATGTCTCTGCAGTATTTAATAGTCTAAAGCATGTGAGGTATTGAGTCCCTGGAACAGTAAGTCTGTCGGCCCCACATGTCTCTGCAGTATTTAATAGTCTAAAGCATGTGAGGTATTGAGTCCCTGGAACAGTAAGTCTGTCGGCCCCACATGTCTCTGCAGTATTTAATAGTCTAAAGCATGTGAGGTATTGAGTCCCTGGAACAGTAAGTCTGTCGGCCCCACATGTCTCTGCAGTATTTAATAGTCTAAAGCATGTGAGGTATGGAGTCCCTGGAACAGTAAGTCTGTCTGTCCCACATGTCTCTGCAGTATTTAATAGTCTAAAGCATGTGAGGTATTGAGTCCCTGGAACAGTAAGTCTGTCGGCCCCACATGTCTCTGCAGTATTTAATAGTCTAAAGCATGTGAGGTATTGAGTCCCTAGAACAGTAAGTCTGTCGGCCCCACATGTCTCTGCAGTATTTAATAGTCTAAAGCATGTGAGGTATGGAGTCCCTGGAACAGTAAGTCTGTCGGCCCCACATGTCTCTGCAGTATTTAATAGTCTAAAGCATGTGAGGTATTGAGTCCCTAGAACAGTAAGTCTGTCGGCCCCACATGTCTCTGCAGTATTTAATAGTCTAAAGCATGTGAGGTATGGAGTCCCTGGAACAGTAAGTCTGTCGGCCCCACATGTCTCTGTAGTATGTAATAGTCTAAAGCATGTGAGGTATTGAGTCCCTAGAACAGTAAGTCTGTCGGCCCCACATGTCTCTGCAGTATTTAATAGTCTAAAGCATGTGAGGTATGGAGTCCCTGGAACAGTAAGTCTGTCGGCCCCACATGTCTCTGCAGTATTTAATAGTCTAAAGCATGTGAGGTATTGAGTCCCTGGAACAGTAAGTCTGTCGGCCCCACATGTCTCTGCAGTATTTAATAGTCTAAAGCATGTGAGGTATTGAGTCCCTGGAACAGTAAGTCTGTCGGCCCCACATGTCTGAGCTGCAGTATTTAATAGTCTAAAGAATGTGTGGTATTGAATCCTCAGCTGCCAAGTTCGTTCTTGGGTTCTGGATAAGCGATGACATCTTGAAAGAGTAGAAGGGGAACAACTTATACCGATATCCAAAGTATCCATACTTTTCTTCAGAAGTCAAGCGCGTTGCTCGCTATTCCATGATCCAGCATTCTCGTGTTTATAGTCGAGATGATGATTGTACCAGTAGATTTTTGTGACCACGTGTCTGCTGTTAAAAAAATTAACACCAGTTCCACTTATCTGGACAAATAAAATAAATGTTTTCTTTAAATAGTTAGAATATATTTATCGATATTTGTATTACATTGCAGAATGTTTATGAAAATCAGCTTTTTTCTTATTCACCAAACGTTGGATTCTCAAAAATCACTCAAAGGGAGATAAACTCCTTTCGGGCTGGGAGGAGGAGGGAGGGGGACGAAATTCCGGCAAGGGGTCTGTTAAGGTAAACAAAAATAGTTTATTTCTTTTTCTTTATATTAAACTATGATTCAAGGTTTATTGTAATATGACGTCCTGCTTTCGCTATGTAAACAAAACCGTGTTAAAATTCCTATACGGTAAATTAAGTTTGCACATGCACAAGTTAATTGTGGTTTCAGTCAGTTAAATTTTATTTAAAAAAAACTCAAATTTTGAAACCATAATTATCGTTGATAGAGTTGTTATTTTAAGTCTGAATTCTGTACATTGAAGAGGAAAATACATGTGCTTTAATGAATGGCTGTTCTGCGTACCTCCCGTGTGTCATTATGTAGAGTGGTGGAAACATAATTTAATGGCTGCATGTTGAATCATGCAAATCACAGAATTCAGACTTAAAAACAACTTAAAATTAAAATTATGTTTCCACCACTCTACATTATGATCTGAATAACAAGTCAGAATTGACAAAACTTCTTTGTTATCGAATTGCAGTTATTAGTTCTGTCAGACACATTTTTAAGAAAGAACCTACAAATATAATACATTGAGAATTTATAACTCTTTATTTTGCAGTCAAAGGAAAGTGATTCAATTAATCAAAATGGTTCATGGTCAACCACAGGTAAATGTAGAAACAAAATACGAGCAACATTCCACAAATACTTTTCGATATCAATAACTAAGGCTAGCTGATATTTTAATGATGCCATATCTAATATTTCAGTTAAACATGGGCCTCGGTGGCTAAGTAGTCTACCTTCGTCAATTTATCAAAAGATTCATCACGGGAGTGTCAACAAGGAAAATGTGAGTTCGAGCCTGATTGTGGTAATGGTGCAATCGACTGTTGACAGATCGGCGAAATGATACTTTGCCCCCACTTGGACCCGAACTAAAATCGAAGGTCTAGTAATTCGACGACTAATTGTGCTGCTAATAGACCAGTAGTTTCTTTATTGGAATGCTAGTTGATTCATTTTTGAAAAATGTAGTTTAAATGTGATTATAAATAACATTTTTGTCGTCGATTTTATTCAAAAGAGCTTAACATGTGTTGATTTAAAATTTCAGGTATACCTGTCGAAATTTACCCACAACCGACATTACTATATGTGACTGAATAAAATTATAAAGTAATTGTTTAAAGTCTGGAATTAAATTAAATGCGGGGCATCGATGACCGAGTGGTGGTTAAAGTAGTTCGTCTACCATTGATCACGTGGCTTGCCAACACTGTCGTTGCGGGTTCGATTATCTTGATTGACAAGGATCAGGGGCGGATACAGGATTTTCGAAAGGGGGCGTAAAAGAGGATGTCGGAAAAGGAGGGCCACGAGGTGGTCCTCCCTCGCCTCGCAGAGGCGCATTTATGGCAGGGGTAGTACGTTTAATGCATTAATTTATGGCGAGGACGAGCGGGCATTACAATCTTGCCTTTGGTTCTGGTTGTTACCCTCCCTGTTCTTTTTTTCCTTTCCTTTTTTAAAAGGGGGGCGGGCGTACGCCCTTACGCCACTCCTGGATCTTCCACTGAGGATTGCCAGTTTTGATACCGCAGGTCGGGTGTTTTCTCCAGATACTCTGGCTTCCTCCCCCAATGACAACAATGAAAGCCACGATATAGCTGAAAAATTATAAAAGTGGCGATAAACACCATTCAAACAAACAAAAACAATCAAATAAATGCAGCTGTGTTGATAAGATCTGTAGACGTAAACTATATTGTAATTATTCGTTTTATCGCCGACAATCCTTCGTTCTTTAAAAATTATTTGCTGATTAACGTGTTTTTTGCCTCAACAAGTCTTTATTTAAGGATTAAATACAAAAAATATTTTCTCCATCGAGAGATAACAAAATTTCCGTTTTGCGTTGTATAATCCGCTACATTAAATGTGCACAACGGAAACTTTGTTATCCTCGATGGGGAAAATATTTTTGTAGTTAATAATTATAAATAAATTAAAACAATAAAACAATCTCAACAAATTTATTTTTGTAACTGGACATTTTTGAAAAAAGAGATCAACACAAAAAACTGTTAGTTTCCTGCGAGTAACATATGACGTCAAAGGGTGCGTGTCTCCATGACGATCAATTTTGTTTTCCATCCTATGATAGAAAATATTTTCCAGCCAATCAAAAGTCAGTACTCTCGCAAAATTTATTTATATTGTGCTGTAGCCCATTATACTACTTGTAATCTCTGACCAAAATAAAACAATTAAAAATAAAACCTTAGACAATATATAAAGATCGAATATTCGGTAGACGTAAAATGATATGAATACTATGCTAATAACAAAAACACTATCGATGCTTATTTCCAGATAAAATTCAGCCTTATCAAAGAAACAAATAAAAGAGAGAATTACAACAACAACAATTTTACTTGTTTAGGTTATGTACTATGACGTGAAGACTGTTTGCGAGTTTGAGTCTGGCTGAGGTAGGGTGTGCTCGAATTTAACTTTCATTGACATGGATAGACCAGATCTCTGTCGAAGGTAGGGAGTTTTCAATTTGGTACTTCGCAAACCAACTTCCCCCACCCCGCCCCGGTCAATGGGTAGAACCCTGACGTAATGGTGTAGCTCAAAAAATGCTAAAATGCTAAAAGTCTAAACTAGAATTTCTTGCTCTGAAGTGGGCCATCACGGACAAATTCCACGACTACCTGTATGGACACTCATTTCTCGTGGTAACTGACAACAACCGTCTTACGTATGTATTGACGTCAGCGAAGTTGGATGCCACAGGTCATCGTTGGTTATCAGCTTTAGCTGCATATGATTTTGATATTGTCTATCGCCCAGGAAGAGCCAACTCGGATGCAGATGCGTTGTCACGATTACCATCTTCAAACAACACAGTTTTATCCAGAGACTCTATTAAAGCCATCTGTGGAGGCGTAACAACAACATATATTGACACTCTAGCTTGTTCACCTGACGTTATTGATACGGTTGACATGGACCTTCAGATACCATTGGAGATCTCGATTAACTGGCCTCAAGTTCAGAATGCAGACCCTACTTTAAAGCCTTGGATTGACCTAGTAAAGTCTGGTTCCAAGCCACGAATGGGACAACTGCCGTCAAGTTCAATGGGACGACACTTTTAACATTTAAAGATGGTAAATGATGTGCTGGTCAGGGAGATTACTGTAGATGAAAAACAGGTTCAACAACTGGTCTAACCATCGACTTACGTACCCGCAGTACTTGACCTATGACATAATGGAATGAGCCACCCGGGAATTGACAGGACAAGCAGTTTGATTCGAGACAGATTCTATTGGCCATCCATGACAAAGGACATAGAAGAGTGGATTCAACACTGTGATAGATGTTTAAAACGAAAGAAAGATCCACACAGAGCTCCCTTATTGAACATTACAACAACAGAGCCTATGGAGTTGGTCTGCACAGATTACCTTACTCTGGAGCCATCGAAGGGAGGTATACAGAACATCCTCATCATCACAGACCATTTTACTCGCTATGCCCAGGCGGTGCCTACCAGAAATCAGACTGCACGAACCACGGCTGAAGCACTTATTAACAACTTTGTTGTCTATTACGGTATCCCTAAGAGATTACATTCGGACCAAGGTGCAAACTTCATGAGTGACTTGATAAAAGAACTATGTCAACTGTTAGGCATACAGAAATCAAGGACTACTCCATACCATCCGATGGGTAACGGACTACCAGAGCGCTTTAACAGAACACTCTTAGGCATGTTAAGGACCTTACAGCCACACCAAAAAGCCGATTGGAAAAACACGTTGCCACGTTAGCGCATGCTTACAACAGCACACGACATGAAGCAACAGGCTATTCGCCATTCTTTTTGATGTTTGGTAGGGAACCTAGTCTACATGTCGACATTGCGTTTGGACTTGCTACAGAAACCTGTCACCAACCAAGGTCCACTACGTTCAAGAACTAAGACACAGACTAGTCCAGGCTTATGAGCTTGCTTCCAAGGCAGCCGATCAAGCAAGAGACAAGCAGAAAGCCAATTATGATTTAAGAACTAGAGGAGCTATTTTGGAGAAAGGAGACAGAGTGCTGGTAAAGATCGTCGCCCATGATGGAAAACACAAAATCGCTGACAAGTGGGAGGACGAAATTTACACCATTTTAGATCAGCCCAACTCTGATGTTCCCGTTTTCATTGTGCAGAAGGAAAATGGTGAAGGCCGGAAACGCACACTTCACAGGAATTTACTTTTGCCTGTTGGGCAGATCAGGGAACGTAAACCAATTCCAGCTCCAAGATCAGCCAGGAAACCCGTGCCAAGGCCACAAACAAGAGCAGTGAAGGATCAGAATCAATCTGAACAACCTGAACCATCGGACTTGGAAGACACAGAGAGCGAGGATGAGATATTTGTGCCTGTTAGTAGTACCTGATAGCACACCGCATCTTCTGAATACTCAGGAGCAGGAACTTGAGTTGAGATCAGATGAGGACGCTCAGTCTACTGTGAGTGGTGACGGTGGACATGATCCCAACTTGGATAACACCACAGGAAGCGCTTCCGCAGATACAAAGGTGCCAGTACAACAGGAACCAGTTGTACATGAAGCCCTAACACAAAGAAGATCTACTAGACTGAAACGGGAACCAAGTTGGATGCGTTCAGGGGATTTTATAACCAAGGCAGCAGTTCCAGCAACACAGTCATGGCATGAAAAGGCGACATTTATTACCAATTGTTTACGTGACGGTTTATTTTCAGGTTTAGAAAAACAGGCTGGTCAGGCATTACTTTCTGTCATCACCAGTGAATAGACTATTTTTTCAATAGGAATGTGTAATATAAATAAAATATAAACATATACCCGATTTAATTATTCAATATATGATTAGGTAACGCTTCATAACGCACGAAAATATATGAATAGGCCGGTGGGTTTCAAATCTCCGTCCACAGACCTGTACCTAAAGGTATATATCTCTAGTTACCCCCCCCCCCCCCGCCTCCCTCCCTTCCCCCCAACTGCTGGATACGTCACTGAATGTCATTATCCACTCATTAGCTGTTTTCCTTTTTATCGATGTTGATTTGAAACATATTTTAAAAATATAATTTATAAATAATTACGTGTAATTTATGCGACATTTTTATTTACACTGTTCAGATTGTAAAAAATAAATATGTCAAGGTTTATCGATTGTCTTTTAAACTGAACTGGGTCACGTGATTTTATATCGAAGTCAAATATTGACAGGCGGGTAGACGTGGGTCTGTTGTTTATTGATCACAAAGAAAAAAAACACGTAAGTACAAAAACATTTTGTTACTTCTAAAGTTTTTGAAAATATCCATATCAACCTTCTTACGTAAGCAGCATTTCTACTGTTACTCAGGCTTCCTCCTCCAAATACATAGTTACGTACTGCCAGCTTCCGGTCGGTGATTTCCTACTGTTACTCCGGCTTCCTCCTCAAAATACATACTTACTGCCAGTTTGCGGTCGGTGATTTTCTACTGTTACTCAGGCTTCCTCCTCCAAATACATACTTATTGACAGTTTCCGGTCGGTGATTTTCTACTGTTGCTCAGGCTGCCTCCTCCAAATACATACGTATTGCCAGTTTCCGGTAGGTGATTTTCTACTATAACTCAGGCTGCCTCCCTAAATACATACGTATTGTCATTTTCCGGTCGGTGATTTTCTACTATAACTCAGGCTGCCTACCTAAATACATACGTATTGCCAGTTTCCGGTCGGTGATTTTCTACTGCTTCTCCGGCTTCCTATTCCAAATACATACGTATAACCGATTTCCTGTTGCTGATTTTCTACTGTTACTTAGGCTTCCTCCTCCAAATACAGACGTATTGCCAGTTTCCTGTCGGTGACTTTCCTCTGCTACTCAGGCTTCCTCTTGCAAATACATACGTATTGCCAGTTTCCGGTCGGTGATTTTCTACTGTTTCTCCGGCTTCCTATTCCAAATACATACGTAGAGCCAATTTCTTGTTGCTGATTTTCTACTGTTACTCAGGCTTCCTCCTACAAATACATACGTATAGCCAGTTTCCGGTCGGTGATTTTCTACTGTTACTCGGGCTTCCTCCTCCAAATACATACGTCTTGCCAATTTCCGGTCAGTGATTTTCTACTGTTACTCGGGCTTCCTCCTCCAAATACATACGTCTTGCCAGTTTCCTGTTGGTGATTTTCTATTGTTACTTCGGCTTCCTCCTCCAAATAAATACTTATTGCCAGTGTCTGGTCGGTTATTTTCTACTGTTAATCAGGCTTCCTCCTCCAAATAATACGTATTGCCGTTTCCGGTCAGTGATTTTCTACTGTTACTCGGCTACCTCCTCCAAATACATACGTCTTGCCAGTTTCTGGTGGGTGATTTTCTACTGATACTCAGGCTTCCTCCTCCAAATACATACGTACTGCCAGTTTCGGTCGGTGATTTTCTACTGTTACTCAGGCTTCCTCCTCCAAATACATACATCTTGCCAGTTTCCGTCGATGATTTTCTATGGTTACTCAGGCTTCCTCCTCCAAATACATACGTACTGCCAGTTTCCTTTCGGTGATTTTCTACTGTTACTAAGGCTTCCTCCTCAAAATACATACGTATTTCCAGTTTCCAGTCGATGATTTTCTACTGTTACTCAGGCTACCTCATCCAAATACATACGTATTGCCCGTTTTTTGTCGGTGATTTTCTACTGTTACAAAAACTTGTTCCTTCAAATACATACTTATTACCAGTTTCCGGTCCATGATTTTCTATGGTTACTCCGGCTTCCTCCTCCAAATACATATGTATTGCCAGTTTCCTGTCGGTGATTTTCTACTGTTACTAAGGCTTCCTCCTCAAAATACATACGTATTGCCAGTTTCCAGTCGGTGATTTTCTACTGTTACTCAGGCTTCCTCCTCCAAATACATACGTACTGCCAGTTTCCTGTTGGTGAATTACTCCGGCTTCCTCCTCCACATACATACGTACTGCCAGTTTCCGGTCGGTGATTTTCTACTGTTACTACGGCTACCTCATCCAAATACATACGTATTGCCAGTTTTTTGTCGGTGATTTTCTGCTGTTACAAAAACTTGTTCCTCCAAATACATACTTATTGCCAGTTTCTGGTCGGTGATTTTCTACTGTTACTCAGGCTTCCTCCTCCAAATACATACGTATGGCCGTTTGTTTCCGGTCAGTGATTTTCTACTGTTACTCCGGCTACCTCTTCCAAATACATACGTCTTGCCAGTTTCTGGTCGGTGATTTTCTACTGTAACTCAGGCTTCCTCCTCCAAATACATACGTACTGCCAGTTTCGGTCGGTGATTTCCTACTGTTACTCCGGCTACCTCCTTCAAATACATACTTATTGCCAGTTTCCGGTCAGTGATTTCCTACTGTTACTCAGGCTTCCTCCTCAAAATACATACGTATTGTCAGTTTCCGATCGGGGATTTTCTACTGTAACTCAGGATTCCTCCTCCAAATACATACGTACTGCCAGTTTCCGGTCGGTGATTTTCTACTGTTACTCAGGCTTCCTCCTCAAAATACATACGTATTGCCAGTTTCCTGTTTGTGATTTGCTACTGTTACTCAGGCTTCCTCCTCAAAATACATACTTATTACCATTTTCCGGTCGGTGATTTTCTACTGTTACTCAGGCTTCCTCCTTCAAATACATACCTATTGCCGTTTTCCTGTCGGTGCTTTTCTACTGTTACTAAGGCTTTCTCCTCAAAATGCATACGTACTGCCAGTTTCCGGTCGGTGATTTTCTTCTGTTACTCAGGCTTCCTCCTTCAACTACATACGTACTGCCAGTTTCTGGTCGGTGATTTTCTTCAGTTACTCAGGCTTCCTCCTTCAACTACATACTTATTGCCAGTTACTGGTCGGTGATTTTCTACTGTTTCTCAGGCTTCCTCCTCCAAATACATACTTATTACCATTTTCCGGTCGGTGATTTTCTACTGTTACTCAGGCTTCCTCCTTCAACTACATACGTACTGCCAGTTTCCGGTCGGTGATTTTCTTCTGTTACTCAGGCTTCCTCCTTCAACTACATACTTATTGCCAGTTTCCGGTCGGTGATTTCCTACTGTTACTCAGGCTTCCTCCTCCAAATACATACGTATTGCCAGTTTCCGGTCGGGGATTTCCTACTGTTGCTCAGGCTGCCTCCTCCAAATACATATGTATTGCCAGTTTCCGGTCGGTGATTGTGTAATTTTACTCAGGCTTCCTCCTCCAAGTACATATTTATTTACAGTTTCCGGTCGGGGATTTTCTACTGTTACTCAGGCTTCCTCCTCCAAATACAAACGTATTGCCAGTTTCCGGTCGGTGATTTTCTACTGTTACTCAGGCTTCCTCCTTCAACTACATACGTACTGCCAGTTTCCGGTCGGTGATTTTCTTCTGTTACTCAGGCTTCCTCCTTCAACTACATACTTATTGCCAGTTTCCGGTCGGTGATTTCCTACTGTTGCTCAGGCTGCCTCCTCCAAATACATTTGCCAGTTTCCTGTCGGTGACGTTCTTCTGTTACTCAGGCTTCCTCCTCCAAATACATACTTATTTACAGTTTCCGGTCGATGATTTTCTATTATTACTCAGGCTGCCTCCCTAAATACATACGTATTGCCAGTTTCCGGTCGGTGATTTTCTACTGTTATTCAGGCTTCCTCCTCCAAATACATTTGCCAGTTTCCTGTCGGTGACGTTCTTCTGTTACTCAGGCTTCCTCCTCCAAATACATACTTATTTACAGTTTCCGGTCGATGATTTTCTACTATTACTCAGGCTGCCTCCCTAAATACATACGTATTGCCAGTTTCGGTCGGTGATTTTCTACTGTAACTCAGGCTTCCTCCTCCAAATGCATACGTATTGTCAGTTTCGGTCGGTGATTTTCTACTGTTACTCAGGCTTCCTCCTCCAAATGCATACGTATTGTCAGTTTCCTGTTGGTGATTTTCTACTGTAACTCAGGTTGCTTCCTCAAAATAAAAACTGGACGTCACTACATAGCTGAAAGATGCAGAAAGTGGCGTGAAACACCATTAAAACACAAAAACAAATAACACATAGGTAATTGTTTAAGACAACCGAAGTAGTTTCAACCAATTCTCTTTTTTTGAAATTAAAACTTAATTTTCAGTTTTCTCTTCTGTATCTTCAATTTCAAAGATTTCGAAGTTTCTTTTAATTTGTCACAGACTGGCATATTGTTAAATAATTTCTATTTTCGTTTTTTTCTTTTCTGCTCATACGCAGCTGCTCTAAAGGACATAATTGTGCATATTTTTTGGCAAGGTTTCAAATGCTTCTAATGACTAGATAGCGACTTCTTTACTAGAATTGGCCTCGGTGGCCGAGTGGTTAAGGTAGTTCGTCTTCTATTGATCACGTGGTTTGTCAACACTGAAATTGCGGGTTTGATTCTCACTGCAGGCAGGTTGTACTCGACTCCAATCTTAATTGACAATGACTGCCAGTTTTCCTACCGCAGGTCCTGGGTTTTCTCCGGGTACTCCGGCTTCCTTCCCCAATAAAAACTGGACGCCAAGATATATCTGAAAAATTGCTGAAAGTGGCAAAAGCACCATCAAACAAACAAAGGAAAGGTGTATAATTTCCCTTTTTATTTTGGACAGCGTTTAGGAAGTTTTCACACCCAATATCATCTGGACACAATTATAGCGAGCACAGCGGTGAGCTCTACGGCAATTATGTGTCATGTGATCAAAATCAAATCACTTGATCAAAATCCGAATAAAACACATTTTGAATATTTTCCGCCAATGCAAACTGTATGTCAACGTCACAATTTTCACTCATGGCCCTTAATTTTCACTGGTCTTTTAAACACATGTAATAGTGATTAGGAATAAAACATCAACCAAAGGGGGATAACTCTTAACAAAACGAGGTTTATTTTTCAACATAAAAAGGAGGGGCGGGGGACAGTCTGTCAAAAAATGTGACCAATATATACATACAGGGATATGCATCTGACTAAAATTCTTGTATAACTTAAATGATATATCTTTAAGTATATAGATAAAAAGTGTAATTGCCAAATTAATGAACAAAGTAAAAAAAGGAATTGTGAGCTGTATTAAAAATACATTAATAAATAATATTGTCTGTGCTCGCAGTTTGGCAATTTCTACTCCATATTATAGATACAACATTGCTGTGAGTTGTTCACAGATCGAAGTTCATGTTCATTACCCAGCGATAGTAGCGCATCTGATTGGCCAACGAATAAATTGCTTCCATTGGTTTTTTTTTTTTTTGGGGGGGGGGGAGGGGGAGTGGGCGGAGTACCTTGCAAAAATAAAGAAAGAAAGAATCAATACAAATTTAACTTATGGTGGTAGTCTATAGCAAGATATGATCGTTCTTAAGAAGGAAATACGTTATTATCTTGCTGTATGACATCAATCAATCAATCAATCAATCAATCAATCAATCAATCAATCAATCAATCAATCAATCAATCAATCAATCAATCAATCAATAAGTGTTGTTTTCTTTTATGGCTTTCAAATAAAAAAACACTACACAATGGTATTTATATTTATCATTTCGTTATTTTACAGAACGACGACAATGGCTGAATGTGGAGAATTACAGTGCGAGCCCTGCATGCATGAAGATGTTACTAAATCCGCGAGTAAGTGGTGTACGGACTGTAAAGAAAGGTTGTGTAATGAATGCTTCCGGAGGCACAAAGCGCACAAAATGTCCAAAAACCACCACGTCATACCATTAGATGAATACACAAAGTTCGAAGATTTAAATGTAAACTTAGATTGTCCAGATCATAGGAAACAATTTGATTTTTACTGTCCAACACATGACAGCATTGTTTGTGTTGAATGCGTCCAATTAACTCATACCAGGTGTAAAGATCTCAGGCCGTTAGTTGAAGCAGCGAAGGGAGCCAAAACATCTACGGCATTTTCCGATCTGGAGCAAACTATCAATGTAGTACTTGAAAACATAGAAAACGGAGTGCAACAACTACAACAAAATAAAATAACTATGAAGGATCAGGAAGATGTCATAAAAAAATCTATAGCCACAAAGAGAACGAAAATAAATAAACTCTTAGATCGACTAGAGGAGAAATTATTTAACGAACTAAAATCAAAGTCAAAAACGACAGTGAAAGAAATTTCTTTGATGACGACCAAACTTGAAACACAGCGCCAAAATATTTTAAAGTTAAAAGACACGGCACAACACATGAAACAATTTTCATCAAATCTCGAAATGTTTGTCGGAATTCGAAATATTCTAAAAACTGTTGTCGACGAAACAAATGGAGTCAAACTCCTGGTTAACAGTATACCACAGCTAAGTATAGCAGTTAAATTCAACCCTAAATTTGACACATTCACTGAAGCTTTCGACACTTTAGGAGAAATACAAATAACGTCTAAAGAAGCAGTAGTTCCATATGTTGAGCGACAGCTAATACAGGCACAGTACCAGCGTCCAGCTGAACCACCAGTCCATAAATTAGACAATCTACAGTTGAAGCTGAGGACAAACATTAAAATTGGTGAAAAGAATTCCTGGGTAACGGGCTGCTTAATATTACCAAACAAGTCTATTATGATTGCGAGTTGGAATACACCATCTCTTACTATTCTTAAGGAAGACGGATCACATGACCGTGACATCAGAGTTCCGTATAATCCTTATGACGTCACAATAATTGATGACCAAAGAGTTGCAGTTTCGCATGGAAAGAAATGTATAACCATAGTAAATATAAACAATCAAGGAAACAATCAAACTCTGAAGAATTTATGTCAACATGTGATCAGTGGCATTACATACAACGATGGTAAATTATATGCCGTGGCGTATGGAGAGGGAATCAAAGTAATAGATCTAGATGGGAACATTATCAAAACAATACGTATATACCACGATGCATGGAAGGTTACAACACAGAACGACAAGATTTACTACTCAGTCACCAGGAGTGTACACTGTGTAGATATGGAAAGTACAGAAATCTTGAGGTGTCGGGATGATCGATTAAAATCATCAGTATTATCCTCTCCAGCCATAGCTGTTGATAATTATGGTATAACGTTTGCAGCTGGTTATGACAACAATCTACTTCTGGCCATTTCTCCAGATGGTAAGCAACAAAAGGTTCTACTGACCAGTTCTGATGGTCTCCGGAAACCACAGGCTGTGTACTACGACAAAGACACTAAACGACTTCTGGTCTGCAATCGGGAAAACGGACACGCTGCGTTATATGACGTCATTTACTAACAATTATTTTTAAGCGATTATGTTGTTAAATTATGAAACTGAGATTTAATTAAAGTAAAGTGTAATTACCATTTTTTGTTTTAATACAGAAATTGACTTTTCTACTTTAAATGACTTGAAATTTAAACACGCATTTTCCCTTATTTCCATTTTAAAGCGCAGATTAAAATTTACACGAAACATTGTAATTCTGTGTAGATAATTTTGTATTTTAGTTATATACACTTTTAAAAATACAATTCACGTTTTAGTCCATGGGAGGCGTTCGGGACTTACCGTATCAATTAAAGGCAGTGGTAATATATAAAAAATAAGAAAATTGAATTCATAGAAAAGGTTTTCTTCATTTTTTATTAGTTTTCACAGCTTTGTCATGCACTACAGGTGAATGTCGCTTTTCGGCGATATTTCAGTGACCTGGATCGTGAACTGTTAATTGCCAAAAAGACCAATAAAGGGGGAAAACCCTTCTCACGTGAAGTATCATTTTTGATTTTATTAATTTAGTTTGCAAAAATCGAATGTCCGATCGTCCTCGCATTCTTTGCCGTTCAGCTGCGAATGAAATATAGCATGAAATCAAAAATATTGATAAGAAATTTTTAAACAATCTTAAGCTTAACGTCCATTATTAAATTTTCATGCATATATACACATTAACAAACTACAAATCAACTGAGTAAAGAGATAAAACTTGGAGTGTCACTGCAAAAATATCGAACATTGGTTAAGGACAAAGAATAAAGCCGGTTTGTTTTACATCTACATAGGAATGTTTATCGATCACGGAATGTGGCACTTTTAAACATGTTGCCCACTGTTTTACACGATAAGGCTATCAAAGGTTCGGATAGTGACTTCGGACAAATCTTCTCAGTCAAAAGGTGTCATGAAAAGAATCTTGATGTGTTTTCTAATTTAAAGTTTAGAATACCTGAACACGAACAATAAATGTACACAGTGAACACGGACAATAAATGTAGACAGAAAGCACGGACATTAATGTAGACAGTGAAAACTTGGAGTGTCGCTTCAAAAGTATCAACATTTGTTATGGACAAAGAATAAAGCCGGTTGTAGCTACAATGTGAGCACTATTTGTTTTACATCTACAATGAAATGTTTATCGAGCACGCAGTGTGGCACTTTCAAACATGTTGCCTAATGAACACGGACAACAAATGTAGACAGTGGACACGACAATAAATGTAGACAGTAAACACGAACAATAAATGTAGACAGTGGACACGACAATAAATAAAGACACTGATGACGGACAATAAACGTAGACAGTGGACACGGCAATAAATGTAGATAGTGAACACGGACAATAAATGTAGACAGTGGACACGACAATAATTAAAGACAACGAACACGGACAATAAATGTAGACAGTGAACAAGGACAATAAATGTACACAGTGAACACGGTCATTAAGTGTACACAGTGAACATTGACAATAAATGTAGACAAAGAACACGGACAATAAATGTAGACAGTGAACACGACAATAAATGTAGACAGTGAACAAGGACAATAAATATAGACAGTGAACACGGACAATAAATGTAGACAGTGAACACTGAAAATAAATGTAGACAGTGAACACGACAATAAATGTAGACAGTGAACACGACAATAAATGTAGACAGTGAACACGGACAATAAATGTAGACAGTCAACACAGGCAATAGATGTAGACATTCAACACAGGCAAAAGAGGTAGACAGTGAACAAGGACAATAAATGTGGGCAGTGAACACGGACAATAAATGTAGACAACGAATAGGGACAATAAATATAGACAGTGGACACGACAATAAATAAAGACAATGAACACGGATAAATGTAGACAGTGAACACGGACAATAAATGTACACAGTGGACATGGACTTAAATGTAGACAGTAAACACGACAATAAATAAAGACAATGAACACGTACAATAAATGTAGACAGTGAACACAGGCAATAAATATAGACAATGAACACGGTCAATCAATATAGACAGTGAACATGGACAATAAAAAAGTGGACAGTTAACACGGACAAAAATGTAGACAGTGAACACGGACAATAAATCTAGATAGTGAACATGGACAATACATCTAGACAGTGAACATGGACAATAGGACAATAAAAAAGTGGACAGTGAACACGGACAATAAATGTAGACAGTGAACATGACAATAAATGTAGACAGTGAACATGGACAATAAATGTAGACAATGAACACGGACAATAAATGTAGACAACGAACGCAAACAATAACTGTAGAAAGTGCCACAGACAATCAATGTAAACAGTAAACACGGACAATAAAAATGTAGACAATTAACACAGACAAAAATGTAGACAGGGAACACGGACAATAAATGTAGACAGTGTACACGGACAATAAATATAAACAGTGAACACGACAATCAATGTAGACAATGTACACGAACAATTAATGTACACAATGAACACGGACAATACATGTAGACAGTGGACACGACAATAAATTAAGACAATGAACACGGACAATAAATGCAGACAGTGAACGCGGACATTAAATGTAGACAGCGAACACGGACATCAATTGCAGACAGTGAACACGGATTTTTAACATTAACAGTGAACACGGACAATAAATGTAAACAGTGAATATTTGAATATTATTTAACGCCACTTTCAGCATTTTTCCATCTATATCATGTCTATATCATGGCGCCCAGTTTTTATTGGGAGAAAAGGCAGGAGAAAACCCCGACCTTCGGTAGAAAAACAAACAATCCTTGTCAATTAAGATTGGAGTCGAGTACACTCTACCTGCAGTGAGAATCGAACCCGCAATCTCAGTGTTGACAGACCACGTGATCAATAGTAGACGAACTTCCTTAACCACTCGGCCTGTAAATAACTAGGTACATATACTGTAAGTATGGCAATAGGTACGTATGTAAAAGTAGAGCAGTTGGTGGGTAGGTAGGTTGGCCGCTATGTAAAAGTAGGGCAGTTGGTGGATAGTTACGTTGAACGCTGGGTACATGTAGGTTTAGTTAGTGGAGAGGTAGGTTGGCCACTGGGCACATGTAGGACTGGTAGTGGGTAAGAAGGATGGCAGCTAGGTACATATAGGTCAGTTAATGGGTATATAGGTTGGCCGCTTGTACAAGAAGGGAAGTTCATGGGTAGGTAGGTTGGCCGCTAGTTATAAGTAGGGCAATTAGTTGGTAGGTACATGTTTGTTGGCCGCTAATTAAAAGTAGGCCATTTAATAGTTAAATAGGTTGGCCGCAAGGTACAAATAGGTTTATTAGTTATAAGAAGAGCAATTAGTTGGTAGGTATTTGAAGGTCAGTTGGTGGGTAGATAGGTTGGCCGCTAGATATATATAGGTCAGTTAGTCGTTAGGTAGGTTGGCCGCTAAGTATAAGTAGGGCAGATACAGGGTAGGTAGGTTGGCTGGTTGGTATAAATAGTACAGTTATTGAACGCAATACATAAAATGACAGGCCGCTAAGTAGAAGTTAGTGTGTGTGTAGGTTGGTCGCTATGTCGTACGCTCTACGTGCTACACATCTAACCTTGACAGAACACTATGAATTTAGAACACAACCGGTTGATGTGGAGATTAAAATTTTAAAGTGACTAACCTTTTACTAGTATCCGAGAGTAAAGCAGAGTTTCCTTACCTGTTCTGAATACTAATAAAACTAAAATATTGCTCGTTGTCCGTTAAACATCAATCAATCTATTAGAACTGCAATGTGATATCTCTTACTGTGTATTTCGAAAATATATACTTATAATATATTTGCACGTTGTTACAAACAAACAACAAAACTAAGTTATAGAAAAACATAATGTTTTATTTTTCTTTCTATAGTGGACTAAATTAATCCAAAAGACTCCAGATCCGCAAAGCTTTATTACTCACGAGTTTCATGTTGTGTTTGTGAGTTTTCTGTCAGCCGTGGCTTTATAATACAGTACTTGTATTTGTAATCAACATCCCGCTGTTTATTACACAAGATATTTTCAAGAAGCAGACATGAACGTGTAAAACCTGGAAATGTCTCCGTAAAATCACCATGTACATCATCGTACAGTTACAGGTCTATCTACGGCGAGATTACAGCCAATTAATTTAAAACGAGACACAAACCAAATAAAACACAATATATATATTTGACCTGAACATTTGCAAGGTACACCTTCTTAATTAAATTTACATTTGAAAGCCCAGTGCCGAATTAAGACTCGAACTTACATCAATTGTGTGGACACGCCGGTAAAGGATTTGTTTTGGAGACCAAAGACTAATTATAATCGGCTGCCGAGTTCTCTATTTATAAGTTAAATGAAAAAAAAATGACGCACGCTAATGTTGCACAATAAACAACTTTTATTTATTGATGTCTAAAACTTGTTTAGTCTCTGTAGCTGCGGATTGTATACAGTCGAATAAACTGGAAACGGAATCTGATCCCATATAAATTGATAATCTAACTTAAATGAATTGTGCATCCAATTTAAACACTTAGTAGGTTACGTTTTAAAAATTAAATAGAATTTCATGCATAGTAGTCATTGTTAAGGTTGGAGTCCACCACACCTTGCCTGGCGGTCATTGTCAGTTATCGTTGTCCACCACACCTTGCCTGGCGGTCATTGTCAGTTATCGTTGTCCACCACACCTTGCCTGGCGGTCATTGTCAGTTATCGTTGTCCACCACTCCTTACCTGGCAGTCATTGTCAGTTATCGTTGTACACCACACCTTACCTGGCAGTCATTGTCAGTTATCGTTGTCCACCACACCTTACCTGGCAGTCATTGTCAGTTATCGTTGTACACCACACCTTACCTGGCAGTCATTGTCAGTTATCGTTGTCCACCACACCTTGCCTGGCGGTCATTGTCAGTTATCGTTGTCCACCACACCTTGCCTGGCGGTCATTGTCAGTTATCGTTGTCCACCACACCTTGCCTGGCGGTCATTGTCAGTTATCGTTGTCCACCACACCTTGCCTGGCGGTCATTGTCAGTTATCGTTGTCCACCACACCTTGCCTGGCGGTCATTGTTAGTTATCGTTGTCCACCACACCTTGCCTGGCGGTCATTGTCAGTTATCGTTGTCCACCACACCTTGTATGGCGGTCATTGTAAGTTATCGTTGTCCACCACACCTTGCCTGGCAGTCATTGTCAGTTATCGTTGTCCACCACACCTTACGTGGCAGTCATTGTCAGTTATCGTTGTCCACCACACCTTACCTGGCAGTCATTGTCAGTTATCGTTGTCCACCACTCCTTACCTGGCAGTCATTGTCAGTTATCGTTGTCCACCACACCTTACCTGGCAGTCATTGTCAGTTATCGTTGTCCACCACACCTTACCTGGCAGTCATTGTCAGTTATCGTTGTCCACCACTCCTTACCTGGCAGTCATTGTCAGTTATCGTTGTCCACCACACCTTACGTGGCAGTCATTGTCAGTTATCGTTGTCCACCACACCTTACCTGGCGGTCATTGTCAGTTATCGTTGTCCACCACACCTTGCCTGGCGGTCATTGTGTTAGAGTTCATCACACCTTGCTTTGAAGTCCTTGTCACTTAATGTTGGAGTCCACTACACCTTGTCTGGCAGTCATTGTCAGTTATCCTTGGAGTCCACCACACCTTGTCTGGCAGTCATTGTCAGTTATCCTTGGAGTCCACTACACCTTGTCTGGCAGTCATTGTCAGTTATCCTTGGAGTCCACCACACCTTGTCTGGCAGTCATTGTCTGTTATCCTTGGAGTCCACCACACCTTGTCTGGCAGTCATTGTCTGTTATCCTTGGAGTCCACCACACCTTGTCTGGCAGTCATTGTCTGTTATCCTTGGAGTCCACCACACCTTGTCTGGCAGTCATTGTCAGTTATCCTTGGAGTCCACCACACATTGTCTGGCAGTCATTGTCAGTTATCCTTGGAGTCCACCACACATTGTCTGGCAGTCATTGTCTGTTATCCTTGGAGTCCACCACACATTGTCTGGCAGTCATTGTCAGTTATCCTTGGAGTCCACCACACCTTGTCTGGCAGTCATTGTCACTAAAAAGTTGGATTCATTCACACCTTGTCTGGCAGTCATTGTCACTAAAAAGTTGGATTCATTCACACCTTGTCTGGCAGTCATTGTCAGTTAAAGTTGGAGTCCAACACACCTTGTCTGGCATTCATTAGTAGATGTACAGGTAGGACAGTTAATAGATATATATACAGGTAGCATAGTTAGAAGATAGGTCAACAGGTAGAACAGTTAGTAGGTAGGTATGCCGGTAGGACAGTTAGTAGGTAGGTATACCGGTAGGACAGTTAGTAGATAGGTATACAGGTAGGACAGTTAGTAGGTAGGTATACGATAGGATAATTAATAAGTAGGTATACCAGTAGGAAAGTTAGTAGGTAGTTAAACCGACAGGACAGTTAGAAGATAGGTATAACGGTAGGACAGTTAGTAGCTATAAAGGTAGGGCAGTTAGTAGGTAGGTATACAGGTAGGACAGTTAGTAGGTATACATGTAGGACAGTTAGTAGGTTGGTATACCGATAGGACATTTAGTAAGTAGGTATAATAGTAGAAAAAGTTATTAGGTAGTTAAACTGATAGGACAGTTAGAAGATGGTTATAACGTTAGGACAGTTAGTAGCAATACAGGAAGGACAGTTAGTAGGTAGGTATACCGGTAGGACAGTTAGTAAGTAGGTATACCGGTAGAACAGTTAGTAGGTAGGTATACCGGTAGGACAGTTAGTAGGTAGGTATACCGGTAGGACAGTTAGTAGTTAGGTATACCGGTAGGACAGTTAGTAGGTAGGTATACCGGTAGGACAGTTAGTAGGTAGGTATACCTGTAGGACAGCTAGTAGGTAGATATACCGGTAGGACAGTTAGTAGGTAGGTATACCGGTAGGACAGTTAGTAGGTAGGTATACCGGTAGGACAGTTAGTAGGTAGGTATACCGGAAGGACAGTTATAGGTAGGTATACCGGTAGGACAGTTAGTAGGTAGGTATACCGGTAGGACAGTTAGTAGGTAGGTATACCCGTAGGACAGTTAGTAGGTAGGTCTACCGGAAGGACAGTTAGTAGGTAGGTATACCGGTAGGACAGTTAGTAGGTAGGTATACCGGAAGGACAGTTAGTAGGTAGGTATACCGGTAGGACAGTTAGTAGGTAGGTATACCGGTAGGACAGTTAGTAGGTAGGTCTACCGGAAGGACAGTTAGTAGGTAGGTATACCGGTAGGACAGTTAGTAGGTAGGTATACCGGAAGGACAGTTAGTAGGTAGGTATACCGGTAGGACAGTTAGTAGGTAGGTATACCAGTAGGACAGTTAGTAGGTAGGTATACCAGTAGGATACGTAGTAGGTAGGTATACAGGTAGGACAGTTAATAGATATGTATACCTGTAGGACAGTTAGTAGATAGGTATACGGGTAGGACCGTTAGTAGGTAGGTATAGCAGTAGGACAGTTAGTAGGTAGGAATGCCGGTAGGACAATTAGTAGGTAGGTATACCAGTAGGACAGTTAGTAGATAGGTATACCTGTAGGACAGTTAGTAGGTAGGTATACCGGTAGGACAGTTAGTAGGTAGGTATACCAGTAGGACAGTTAGTAGGTAGGTATACCGGTAGGACAATTAGTCGGTAGGTATACCGGTAGGACAGTTAGAAGGTAGGTATACCGGTAGGACAGTTAGTAGGTAGGTATACTGGTAGGACAGTTAGTAGGTAGGTATACAGGTAGGTCAGTTAGTAGGTAGGTATACCGTAGGACAGTTAGTAGATAGGTATACCGGTAGGACAGTTAGTAGGTAGGTATACCGGTAGGACAGTTAGTCGGTAGGTATACCGGTAGGACAGTTAGTAGGTATGTATACCGGTAGAACAGTTAGTAGGTAGGTATACCGGTAGGACAGTTAGTAGGTAGGTATACCGGTAGGACAGTTAGTAGGTAGGTATACAGGTAGGACAGTTAGTAGTTAGGTATACCGGTAGGACAGTTAGTAGATAGGTATACAGGTAGGACAGTTAGTAGGTAGGTATACGATAGGATAATTAATAAGTAGGTATACCAGTAGGAAAGTTAGTAGGTAGTTAAACCGACAGGACAGTTAGAAGATAGGTATAACGGTAGGACAGTTAGTAGCTATAAAGGTAGGGCAGTTAGTAGGTAGGTATACAGGTAGGACAGTTAGTAGGTATACATGTAGGACAGTTAGTAGGTAGGTATACCGGTGGGACAGTTAGTAGGTTGGTATACCGATAGGACATTTAGTAAGTAGGTATAATAGTAGAAAAAGTTCTTGGGTAGTTAAACTGATAGGACAGTTAGAAGATGGTTATAACGTTAGGACAGTTAGTAGCAATACAGGAAGGACAGTTAGTAGGTAGGTATACCGGTAGGACAGTCAGTAAGTAGGTATACCGGTAGAACAGTTAGTAGGTAGGTATACCGGTAGGACAGTTAGTAGGTAGGTATACCGGTAGGACAGTTAGTAGGTAGGTATACCGGTAGGACAGTTAGTAGGTAGGTATACCGGTAGGACAGTTAGTAGGTAGGTATACCGGTAGGACAGTTAGTAGGTAGGTATACCGGTAGGACAGTTAGTAGGTAGGTATACCGGTAGGACAGTTAGTAGGTAGGTATACCGGAAGGACAGTTAGTAGGTAGGTATATCGGTAGGACAGTTAGTAGGTAGGTATACCGGTAGGACAGTTAGTAGGTAGGTATACCGGTAGGACAGTTAGTAGGTAGGTCTACCGGAAAGACAGTTAGTAGGTAGGTATACCGGTAGGACAGTTAGTAGGTAGGTATACCGGAAGGACAGTTAGTAGGTAGGTATACCGGTAGGACAGTTAGTAGGTAGGTATACCGGTAGAACAGTTAGTAGGTAGGTATACCGGAAGGACAGTTAGTAGGTAGGTATACCGGTAGGACAGTTAGTAGGTAGGTATACCGGAAGGACAGTTAGTAGGTAGGTATACCGGTAGGACAGTTAGTAGGTAGGTATACCGGTAGGACAGTTAGTAGGTAGGTATACCGGAAGGACAGTAGGTATACCGGAAGGACAGTTAGTAGGTAGGTATACCGGTAGGACAGTTAGTAGGTAGGTATACCGGAAGGTCAGTTAGTAGGTAGGTATACCAGTAGGACAGTTAGTAGGTAGGTATACCAGTAGGACAGTTAGTACGTAGGTATACCTGTAGGACAGTTAGTAGGTAGGTATACATGTAGGACAGTTAGTAGGTAGGTATACCGGTAGGACAGTTAGTAGGTAGGTATACCAGTAGGATACGTAGTAGGTAGGTATACAGGTAGGACAGTTAGTAGCTAGGTATACCGGTAGGACAGTTAGTAGGTAGGTATACCGGAAGGACAGTTAGTAGGTAGGTATACCGGTAGGACAGTTAGTAGGTAGGAATACCTGTAGGACAGTTAGTAGGTAGGTATACCGGTAGGACAGTTAGTAGGTAGGTATACCGGTAGGACAGTTAGTAGGTAGGTATACAGGTAGGACAGTTAGTAGGTAGGTATACCGGTAGAACAGATAGTAGGTAGGTATACAGGTAGGACAGTTAGTAGGTAGGTATACAGGTAGGACAGTTAGTAGGTAGGTATACAGGTAGGAAAGTTAGTAGGTAGGTATACCGGAAGGACAGTTAGTAGGTAGGTATACCGGTAGGACAGTTAGTAGGTAGGTATACCGGAAGGACAGTTAGTAGGTAGGTATACAGGTAGGACAGTTAGTAGGTAGGTATACCAGTAGGATACGTAGTAGGTAGGTATACAGGTAGGACAGTTAGTAGGTAGGTATACCGGTAGGACAGTTAGTAGGTAGGTATACAGCTAGGACAGTTAGTAGGTAGGTATACCAGTAGGATACGTAGTAGGTAGGTATACAGGTAGGACAGTTAGTAGGTAGCTATACCGGTAGGACAGTTAGTAGGTAGGTATACCGGTAGAACAGTCAGTAGGTAGGTATACCGGAAGGACATTTAGTAGGTAGGTATACCGGTAGGACAGTTAGTAGGTAGGTCTACCGGTAGGACAGTTAGTAGGTAGGTATACCGGTAGGACAGTTAGTAGGTAGGTATACCGGAAGGACAGTAGGTATACCGGAAGGACAGTAGGTATACCGGAAGGACAGTTAGTAGGTAGGTATACCGGTAGGACAGTTAGTAGGTAGGTATACCGGAAGGTCAGTTAGTAGGTAGGTATACCAGTAGGACAGTTAGTAGGTAGGTATACCAGTAGGACAGTTAGTACGTAGGTATACCTGTAGGACAGTTAGTAAGTAGGTATACCGGTAGGACAGTTAGTAGGTAGGTATACCGGTAGGACAGTTAGTAGGTAGGTATACCAGTAGGATACGTAGTAGGTAGGTATACAGGTAGGACAGTTAGTAGCTAGGTATACCGGTAGGACAGTTAGTAGGTAGGTATACTGGAAGGACAGTTAATAGGTAGGTATACCGGTAGGACAGTTAGTAGGTAGGAATACCTGTAGGGCAGTTAGTAGGTAGGTATACCGGTAGGACAGTTAGTAGGTAGGTATACCGGTAGGACAGTTAGTAGGTAGGTATACAGGTAGGACAGTTAGTAGGTAGGTATACAGGTAGGACAGTTAGTAGGTAGGTATACAGGTAGGACAGTTAGTAGGTAGGTATACCGGTAGAACAGTAAGTAGGTAGGTATACCGGTAGGACAGTTAGTAGGTAGGTATACCGGTAGGACAGTTAGTAGGTAGGTATACCGGTAGGATACGTAGTAGGTAGGTATACATGTAGGACAGTTAGTAGGTAGGTATACCAGTAGGACAGTTAGTAGGTAGGTATACCGGTAGGACAGTTAGTAGGAAGGTATAACGGTAGGACAGTTAGTAGGTAGGTATACCAGTAGGACAGTTAGTAGGTAGGTATACCAGTAGGACAGTTAGTAGGTAGGTATACCGGTAGGACAGTTAGTAGGTAGGTATACCGGCAGGACAGTTAGTAGGTAGGTATACCAGTAGGATACGTAGTAGGTAGGTATGCAGGTAGGACAGTTTGTAGGTGGGTATACCGGTAGGACAGTTTGTAGGTAGGTATACCAGTAGGATACGTAGTAGGTAGGTATGCAGGTATGACAGTTTGTAGGTGGGTATGCAGGTAGGACAGTTAGTAGGTAGGTATGCCGGTATGAAAGTTAGTAGATAGGCATACCGGTAGGACAGTTAGTAGGTAGGTAACTGGTAGGACAGTAAGTAGGTAGGTATACCGGAAGGACAGTTAGTAGGTAGGTATGCAGGTAGGAAAGATAGTAGATAGGTATACCGGTAGGACAGTTAGTAGATAGGTATACCGGTAGGACGGTTTGTAGGTAGGTATACCGGTAGGACAGTCAGTAGATAGGTATACCGGTAAGACAGTTAGTAGATAGGTATACCGGTAGGACAGTTTGTAGCTGGGTATACCGGTAGGACAGTTAGTAGGTAATTATACCAGTAGGAAAGTAAGTAGATACCGGTAGGACAGTAGGTTGGTATAGAACTAGGTATAAGTATGGCAGTAGGTGGGATGTTATATCGTTTAACAAGGATATATATGGCATGTAAAAGTGGGAGCGTCTCAAAATATTCTAACGAGTGAAAAATGGGAATTGGTCCAAGGATATATATGGCTTAAAGTTTTAATGCTGAATGAAAGCTGATTAATTTCCTATCCCAGGTAAATGCTGAGGTATGTTAGAAAGGTATGCAAATCACAGAACTGTTAATATTTTCGACCATAGCTAGCATTTACTACTGTTCAACATGTATGTCTAAAGTATAACAGTACGAATTATCCTTCTGATCATTGAAATTCAACATAACGTTCGATTGATTAGGTCGTGAATATCCCAACAAACAAATTAAAAGTAACTACATTAGTGTATTATATGACGCTATGTTGTGAGAATTCATACGTGAATTGTCTATAATTGACGCCAAGGCGAAGTTCGCCGAAAAATCTTTGGCAAGGTTCTGTGGTTAATGGTTCAAAATTCGGCATTGGCGGATTGGAAGTGTTTATTATTTTACTCAGACACATGTTACAAGAGCAACATATACAAAACAAATACAAATATCCATGTACATATATAAACAAACAAATATATACATAATATGTACAAATATAAGACAGACACCACATATATATATTAATATGAAACGTGCTCTTTAACTATTAGAATGTACGTCTAAGTTCATCTTAGATTCATAGAAAATTTCCTATTTTCTTCAAGAATAGTGCTAGTTTTTTCTGTAACTGTTAGTTGCAGAGAGAAAGTAAGCCCTTTAATTTATATTCTTTTGGCCTGCTTGGGTTATTAATATAAAAACTCGGTATATAGAGAGCTCGGATTTTTCAATTGCATTAGCCAGAGCTACATACAAACAAGTAGTGGAATTCATCTCCAAGTCCATTTTTGCAGAGATAGCAAATTCTCTTCTCTCTCGGTTCCCCCAGTCCAACGTCCCGTTTTGATTTCAATCGCTTGGAAAACAAAATTTAAAAAACAAAAGCTCAATAAGTGAGGTAATAGCCTCACTTGTGCGGTCTTGTACGCTTAAATTTAGGCAAATAACTTAAACAAATATAACGCGATACTGGGAACTGCCCCAGTATGGTCTTAGTTGGTCCAAGTAGGCAGACCGTAAACAATTTATAAAATTATTTGTAACTTTAACAATTTGTGGAATTTAGAGAATCAGAGACTTAATAACTACAGAGAAATCTTAATGGAAGCCTATTTCTCGGTGAAGGTCTTAGGGCTGCTTTTGCCCCAGAAATGGAAGCCTATTTCTCGGTGAAGGTCTTAGGGCTGCTTTTGCCCCAGAAATGGAAGCCTATTTCTCGGTGAAGTTCTTAGGGCCGCTTTTGCCCGAGTAATGGAAGCCTATTTCTCGGTGAAGGTCTTAGGGCCGCTTTTGCCCCAGTAATGGAAGCCTATTTCTCGGTGAAGGTCTTAGGGCCGCTTTTGCCCCAGTGGTTTCATGGTAGGGACCAGGAAGGGGTATATCCCTTGTATTCTTCAGAGACGTAGCTTTGTCATAATTATAAATCTTTCTGTAAGAGTAACACACGTAAAAAGACGATTTTCTTACCAAACTTTATGCAATCATCACACTTAATATGAATCTGATAATCTTCTGTTTGAGGCTGATAAAGCTATAACAACACGAATTCTGTTAAGCTGCCTACTGAGCATACCCCAATGACCTCATAACTATTTTTTTTGCCCGGTTTGTCCTGCTATAAAATTGGTGCAGTTGCGTGAAAAAAAGCCTTCCTGTGCTGAATTGTAACAACAAGACATAAGGTCATAAGCACGAACTAAGATCCCCATTGTAGACACGCATGTGAAGAAGTTCTTGAAAAGACCAACTGCATAGATTACATAGCCGCAGAGGCCGCTATTTCATCGAAAAAATATCTGGCGTACATAATGTTTTTACTACAAATGCATTTTAGTCAACAAATGTTCACACAAAGTCATGTATCTGCGAAATATCGCATGTTTGATATTTCAATTATTGACAAGTAGGTGATTGCGAAAAAGCAGTTTTGGCTCATCGAGTTACTCCCCTTTGACTACAAAATTAAGTACTAAATTCTCAATGATTTTGACATTACAATTACCTGCAATTTAAGAATACAATAAAGCCATTACCATTTACAGTAACGGTTAATTTGTGTACTTTGTGAGTGGATTCGATCACTTCTATCCAGGTTTAGATACTATACAACAAACACAAAACAAAAACAATTTGATTATTTCGTTTATGGATAAGAGATGTGTACTCGATATATTCAGATTAGGCAAGGTCACACAGAAACTTACTGTAATTTACGCCTTATTGTAAAAAAATATTTGTATATAAATGGTCAGTTTAATGTGGTAAGTTTATGTGTCCTTCCAGTTTAACATTGGCTGTGGTAAGTCACATGACATCATTGCTAGAAGTATCGAAATGAAAAAAAAATCTGTATTTGTTGACAGATTGTATTTATCAATATCATCAAAGAAGAAAGGCGATATATACTGACCTCAAAAATTTAGAGATTGACGGACGTTTATTTTTAAATGATATTACAATTTAATTAATTTATTTCACAAAATTTAAATGAAAAAAACTTTATTGTCATGTAGGTTAAGTTTCTCAATGCCTGAATTATCATATAGTTCTGAAGGTTTAATGGCCACTTCAGTCAATTACGTACGTGTCCACCACCATTACGTACATGTCCACCACTATTACGTACATGTCCACCACCATTACGTACATGTCCACAACCATTACGTACATGTCCACAACCATTACGTGCATGTCCACCACCATTACGTACATGTCCACCACCATTACGTACATGTCCACAACCATTACGTACATGTCCACCACCATTACGTACATGTCCACCACTATTACGTACATGTCCACCACCATTACGTACATGTCCACCACCATTACGTACATGTCCACCACCATTACGTACATGTCCACCACCATTACGTACATGTCCACCACCATTACGTACATGTCCACCACAATTACGTACATGTCCACCACCATTACGTACATGTCCACCACCATTACGTACATGTCCACCACCATTACGTAAATGTCCACCACCATTACGTACATGTACACCACCATTACGTACATGTCCACCACCATCACTTACCACAGCGACATATTTGCGATAAGTGCAGTTGATTAGACGATTTATGAACGCCTTTAGAATGCATGCAGATAACCTTTAAAACGATGGCAACAAATCAGCTGAGACTTGGCTGCTCCGCAATCATCCGTCTTTGAACTTTATCCCACAAATGCACAATATGGCTCGGATCTGGACTCAAAACCGCGAATCCATCACATTGACATGATTATGTTCTATAAGCTCCATTGTGGCTCTTGTTCATGTTCAATGCGCACTTATGCTATCGTGCTAAACTGTTTCGTTTGGTGACGCGAAAATGTGACATGATATGGGGTCTAGGCAAACAATTTGATTTAAATGTGATAAACGATGTCTTTTTGCGATTCAGTATATCATACAACTGTAAGAGTTTCATATGTACAGCCAAAAAGAAAAACAATATAATCAGTAGAGAAATAAAGCATCTATGAGTAAAATAAACAATTTATTTAATCTTTGTTTTATTTATGGAAATTGTATAATTTCCTTTAGTGGTAAGAAAAATTTTGAAAATAGTTGAATTCCAATATTTACCAAATCCTGCCTCGATCCGACAAAACAAAATTCCGCACACACTTAATACTGTATAATCAATATAATTATTGAAGTAACATAAAACACTTATCTGATGGTGTGTGTTTGCTAAAAAAGTAGAACCTTAAAATATCAAAAGACAAAATAAAACAAACAAATCACAGAATTCAAACGTTTCGTATATTGAAAACGGTGCACATTCTGAATACGAGAACGAAGGATCGAGATTTCTGCTGTTCCATTTGTAGAAAAGGTGGAAACATGACAAACTTCTCTTTCATGTTATTGTTAGTTTAAACATATTTTATTTGAAATCTTGCAACTGTGTATACACGTAACATATAACAAACAAATTATAACACAAAAGGATTCGGAAACAAGCTGAAACTTATATTAATCCATCTCCTAAATAAATATATATCACATAAAGTAAAAGCTCATAACGGTTTGCATGCTTGTTATTTCAACATATATATGTTATAAAAATCACAAGGTATTATATAATTGCTACATATAATGTAGAAGAAAAACAACATTAATAATACCAGAAAACAAAAACATTAGAGGGTTGGATGAAATGTATCCAACTTTAAAATTATTTTTCTAGAGAAGTGACAAATCGTTTGCTTTTTTTCTGGACTTTTAAACAGATTTCCTTATTCAGGATTGTATTTAGTAAATTTGATCCGAAAATAAAAGCTGGGAATCAATTGGAATTGAATATATGATCGATAATATTAGTTCCTCCCTCATGGTATCGTATTTTGTAATGAGAAGAGGTTTCAACTTGTCCGCATGTGCAGTTAGGAGAGTCCACCAGATTTCGTACGGAGAGGTTTTCATTTAGCGAGCTACTCCCTAGTCGCAATCTGGTGTGTAATACCTGTCCCAGTCGGGTTCCTACGTAGTAATAATCTGGAGGCTTTATGACATGTTTACTTATTCGTTGTTTGAAGATATTTATCGACGTAGAATTGCGAGTATGCAGGGGTAATCTTTTCCATCATTTTGCGGTCGAAGGCAGAAAATATTCCGAGTAAAAAATTGCTCTTGTACGGATCTCAATAATATTTTGTGATTAACGGGTTATGTGAATGGGTATGTCAATTGATGAAGGTACCATTTCCCGCAAATAATCTGGGGTTTCGAAGTTAATCATTTTGTAAAATAATATAAGTTTGTGGGTCTCTCGTCTGTCTGAAAGCGATTCCCATCCCGTTTCTTTATATATTTTTTTCAATAGAAGTTAATTTATTACCTCCCGTTACAATTCTCATATCTTCTATTTGAATATTTTTTATTTTATTGACTAAACCCCATATTACATCCCCAAATTCTAATAAAGGTCTTATAAAAGGAAGGTACATTTTTTCTAAAACGTGCCGATCAAGACAAGTCGAAATTTGCACAGAATATTATTTCTAGTATAAGCCTTTTTTACTATATAATCAATGTGATCGTACCACATACCATCTTTGGAAAAATAAATACCCAAATGTTTATGACAATGAACCTCATGTCTGTCAAAATTATTCATAATCAGAATAGGATGTACGGGTTTCACTAGCTTACGAGAAAGTATTAATTTTTCCGTCTTCTGTGGATTGAAGTTGACCAGACACTTATTTGACCATTCGTGTATTTTGTCAAGGTCACTGTTTTGTAATCTTGCAGCATTTTCAGGGGTATCGACAATTAAATATAAACTTGTATCATCAGCAAATAGTTTGATGATGGCACCGATCTCAGTGACTATGTCGTTTATAAATAAAAGAAACAAGAGTGGACCTAATATAGACCCTTGGTGAACCCCTGCCTTAATTGGCTTCTATGCAGAGCAACTGTCATTTGACACAACGCGTTGATATCTAGCATTTAAGTTGTTTGTGAACCAGTTTAGTAAGTTGCCTAAAATTCCATAATTTTACGATTTAAAAAGCAAGCCTTTATGCCAAACTTGATCAAAGGCTTTGCTTATATCACAGAATACCACCCTTATTTCTTTGCCACTTTCTAGGGCCCTCCCAAAATCATTAGAAATATTAACAAGTTGGTTTATAGCCGAGTCTCCTTTAGTAAACCCGGATTGATTAGGAGTAATAATTCTATATTATATTAAATAATTATGTACGTGTTTGTCAACACATCTTTCCAAACACTTGGCCATTATACATAAAAGGGATATTGGTCTGTAGTTTTTAATTTCACTGGGATAATTACTTTTGAAAACCGGTGTAACATAAGCTTTTTTCCACTCTTTTGGCAAATAAGCTCTATTTAATATAACCTTTATTAATGCAAATTTATACCCCGAAGGGTTGAAAGCATAAAAACAAATATAGATACAAAAAGGTCACAAAACATATAAACAGCATGTAAATTATACAAAGAATATAATTCCATCAAAATAACTGTCAGTGGTGAATCATGCAATTGAAGTTTCCATTTTTCTTAGTATAAGTGACTTTTTAATAAATGGAGCAAATGATCCGATAGAGACAATATTTTAAAAAGTTTATTATTTTCGTTCTATTCATTTTTTATTTGAAAAGTATAATTATTTTGTTTTTTAAATTCTTCTCTTATAGAGTTCTAAAATCACAATATTACTTAAATTGTGCTCAGGAGTTATAAGTTTTGGAAGTTCAGCTCTAGAGTCGTCAAGCTGGGTTAGCGATATAAAGAATTCCTTTATCTCAATTGCCTTGTCAGTATCTTCGAAAATTAAAGTGTCGTTTATAAGCAAAGGAGGGATGCCTGATTTTGTTGGCTTTATACCTGAAATCTGGTTACAAAGTTTCCACCAAGATATCACTATTAAATATACTGTCACAATGTTATAGTTGGACCGATCCTAGTGTTGACATCCATGTGATCAAAAAAATATATAGCTTAAATACTGTTTGCACGTAATTTGCACTTTTTGGGTAGAGTTCTTAAAAATATATCGTAACTACAGATAAGAACACACCGTGTAAAGAATCATGCTCGAACTCATTGCCTCTGTTGATGAATTTCTTGACAAGATCAAGTTCATACTAAGCTGCTGAGGTCACGCTTTAATTGAAATTTAAAGATGACGTCCCTGACGCTTGCATCTGCGCTACGTTGCATGTTGTCTATTTCTATAAAATGTTATATTTATAACTCGGAGGTGATATGAACCATTTTGGCTAATCGAGTTACTTCCCTTTGACTACAAAGTTAATTGCTAAACTAATGAGAAACAAGTAAAGCTCGGTGCATAATAAGCAATTTGTGTTTTTTTAGCTCACCTGCCATGTGAGCTTATGCCATCACTATCTGCGTTCGTCGTAGTCTGTCGTACATAAATATTTTTTAAAATCTTCTCCTCTAAAACCACCGAACCAATTTGACTTTGCAGGAATGATATTTAGCATGGCAACAAGCAATCCTCATTTGGATCCAATAAAAACATGTCCGCTGTTACTAAAAATAGAACATATGGTAAAAATCACTTAAAATGGCTAAAACTCAAAAACTATACCAGATAAGAAAGATCTGATGATCTTGAGACCTATGAAAAGAATCAAAAGTTTTACAAAAGTCTCGATTTGGTCAGTTTTCAGATGACCCCTTTTAAGGGTAATTCCTCTTAAAATTAAAAAAAAATCACGTTTTTTTTAATGTGTTTTGACTTTTAGAATGCAAACTATTGCAGATAAAGAAAAGCTGTTGCTTGCTAAAAAGCTCTACAAAAGTCTAAATTCGACCTTAGTTTTCAGATGACCCCTTTAGGGGTTTTGTCCCTTTAAAGGTACCAAATTGTGTTTTTGTCTGTCGTCCGTAAACAATTCATAAATCCTTTCCTCTGAAATCACTGATCCAATTTGACTTAACATTTGCAAGAATGATATAATGACATGTTATTAACAACTGGTCATCATATCGAATTGAGCTAGTAAACAAAGTTGTTACTAAAAGTAGTAAAATCACTTAAAATCGTTTATACTAGTAACTCAAAAACTATATCAGATAGTAAAAATCCGATAGATCTTCAGGCTCTTCAGAATCAAAAGTTCTCCGAAATCTCTATTAGGTCAAATTTGTTAGATGACCCCTTTTAATGGTTATGCCCTTAAAAGTAAAAAAAAATCGCTTTTTATGCGTTTGCCTTTTAGAATAAAAATTGTTGCAAATAGAGAAAAGCTGTTGCTTGATGAAATGTTGAGCTCAAGAAGCTCTACAAAATTCTTCATTGGACCTTGGTTGCCAGATGACTTTTTTAAGGGGTTTTGCCCCTTTATTTAAATTCAAAAATCATGTCTTTGCTTATTGTATGAAAACTATTGCAGATAGAGAAAAGCAGTCGTTTGATTACATTTTCAGTCAATTAAACAAAAATACCCATTCCCTTTAAATGGTAAAACATATCTTGAACCCAACAAAAGCCATTGAACATCAGACAACAACTAAAAAAAATTAACTTCGTTCGTTTTATATTTAGTTACACGGGAATATGGGAATACATGGATCGAGTGCATTTAAAATATTTTTCGAAGTCTCGTTTTTAATAACTGTATAGCTAATAGTGCTTATGATTTTCGTTCTGTGAATTTCCCGCGCGTGAGTTATTTTCACTGATCAGTTGATCATGACATCTTTATGAGACTGCGTTCAAATAATAAAAAATATGTTAGGCTGAGTTTGGTTTTCTAAGCTAAGTTAAAATATAGTATACCACATATTCCATATGACTTTTGCTAATTTATACGGATATTTTCATATGGTACCCCGAATTACATGTAATTATATGTTGTATTGCCCTTCGTTGTTACTGTTGGGCAATATTACATATACAGGCAAAACACAAAGTACCTTTTGGAGAATATTCGTGTACATTGACCACAATCATACATAATATTTGTATATAAGATTATGACCTTAAAAGAAGGTGGTGCCCGAGTACGGACCGCAACATGGTAACACAACCAAAACGGGGGAAGCCATAGATGAATAATTGTATAAAAAAGAATGAATGATAATGGATCATAGTTATATACAGGTATTATTTTCAAACATTACCACATTCGACTTTGTATGGCCTAGTAAAGAAGGAATAAACTTACCGGATAGTATTCATCCGAAACGATTCAGTGTTTTACATGTTCAGAAAAATATAGCCACAATATTAACTTCTTGCACCCTAAAGATCAATTAATCTGTAAATGTTGCTAAATGTGTATTTAGAAAATATTAATATATTAATATTTATTAAAACCATGTCAGAATTTTTACAGTAATTGCATTTCGTTCTATCATTTAATATACTGTAATCTCCGTATCAGTAACGCGTAACGCTTAATCTGCGATATCATTTCATTTCCTACGTATCAATCTTACTGCTACCTTCGACGGTAACTAAGTGTCACACGGCGGTTAGTCATATCAACTTTAGATCATAGCCTCCTATGGCCGAGATGTGTTTGATAAGAAACTGTACAACGTTAGAACGAGACGGTTTTAGAACCTACATGTCACGAAATAGCGAAAAATGCTCGACTACTGCTTACCATTTTTGAGGTCACTAGCCTGATTCATTTGTGGCTTTAATATCACTAGGTTCTGGCGATATTTCTTAGAAGTTTGCACTAAGATAGCATTGTAACCTGTTGTATATTTTTCATACTTCATACATAATGATAAAAATATTGATTGCAATTATTATATGAAAGATATAAAAAAATAACATTGAAATAAACATCTAAAGATGCATATTGATTGACTTGATTTCTTATAATATTGTGGAATGGTTTGGGTTTGTCTAAGTTTTCTTTGAAGTTAAATGTACAATAATTAAGATGATGCAAGGGGTGGAGCTTGTATGACATAAAAACTGTTGCTTCACCCCTTGAACTGTTGGAACATTTTATCGTGCGATAAGTTTAGAGGTATGTTAAGTTCAATTTATTTCTTTGCCTCAAAACGAATCTCTGTAACAATTTTACATAAAACAATATTGAATTTTCGGACTCCTTTTTGTTTTAAATACATTCACATTAGAGATGAAAAAATTGTTTTTTTTTTTCAAGTCAGCATTATAATCTTCTCGTCCGTTACATGTTTCATGCACTTCGCTGAATAAATATATGAATTGGGTTCCACTGCTAGAATTTAATTCACTGTCTGACATTGAAAAATCCAAGTAGAAATCTCCATGTTGGACAGTTTGACTTTTCTCTCATTTCGGTAAAAACATAATGTCCATGTTTGTGGCTATGTACATGTATGACAACGTAATATCGTACACACTTGAAATATCATGATCTTGCGGCCATACATTACTCGAAGAATCATGAAATTGCTCCCACTGACGAAGGTGATGAAAAAGTTCAATTCTTGTTCTGTTATGTCCTTGTTATGTACAGTTTTCAAAATATTGCCGCACTGTAACTTATAAAACATGTGCTTATAAATTCGATGTAGAAAAATTTCATTGGACCATTCCACAAATCATTTACAATACTCGTTCTATCGGACTAGATAAACGCCCCTTCGCTGTAAATCAGATACAGTAAATGACTTGTACTGTAAATATAACATACAAGACTGTAAGTACGCCAGCTTAATTTAATTAAAACATTTATCCAAAGAAATCAATCAAATAACTTCAACCTGAATGGTCACGGCTTCTTAACGGACATTACCGAGGTCTGCTCGATTGACAAACAATGGACATCCGGGACACCAAATATGATCACATGGTCAATTATGGGTCGAATACCATAATTAAACCATTTATGTAAAGAAATCAATCAAGTAAATCCAACCTTAATTGGGCAAGGACTTGTCACGGCTTCTTAACAGTATGTAGCTTCTTTCCTACTCGACACCCGGTTCCACCCCCCCCCCCCCACCCCCCCCCTCCCGAACATTGCTGAAAATGGCTTGAAATCTTTCAGTAAGACAGAGGAATTTACTGTTTAAGCTTTTTTTCTAAAATTTAATCAGACCCATGAACTCAAAACTACTTAATAGTACCGATCCAATTCAAAGAATGTGATGTTTGAAACTGTTATGAAGTAAAGAAACATAACTTATACATGTATACACAAGTTAGATACGACTATGTCTGCTTTGAAATGTTGGTTGTTTAATGCAAGAAAAAGCGTCGTATATCTTCTTGCGATGTCTGTTAAGTGACTGTGTTTTTACGCATGGATGTTTTTGAAGTGGAAATAATTAAGTTATTTTTATCAGATCTTGGTCGGCTATTACCACGGGCACACTACATTTTTGTTATTTAGTATGTTTTATATAAAAGCGATGTCCAATACTTGGTTTTGCCTGGAACTGGCATAGAGAAAAGGTTTCCACCCACTGTTTTGGTTCCTGGCTGTCCACATAATATCTTTTACTAACTATATACTTTGTATCTGTTGACACTGGATCTGTTTAATATATTACTCTGTTTAATAAACTCCTCTGTTCATAGAAAATACAGCAAGTCTACGAACTAGTGGCAAAACTTAACTTTGTTTTGTGTTGTTATTTTTTATGTAGAAATCGATTTATTGAAACGGAATGTCTCATGAGACCAACTGTGTAGTGAAGACGTGTGAACATGTTGTTGCGTAGCTACAATAATGTAGCTCCTTATTTTTTTTAAATATTTTTTATTATGGACGGAGCTACAAAGAGGTCCCATTACTCGTAATGGAGCAAGCCGGGAGTGATTCACACCCGGGGGTTTTATGCATATAATACGCTATTAAACTGTTTCCCTAAATTGCTACATACTTTTTAATGTCTTTGAAGTGTTAACTGATATTTCTACAACACCTAATTCGTTAGTTTTACACTTTATTCGTAATCATGGCATTGTTGTCAAAATTTGACTTCCGGAAGTGCGTAATTTCTGAATCGATTTAGTAAAAATTGATCCGGATCAAGTTTTTTCCGGCTTTATTGCATTAGCTGGGATCAAATTTTTACCGATACGATTCTACAATTATACACTCCACAATTTCAATTTTGTCAACAATGCCATGATTACGAAAAAGTGTTAAAATTATTTAATTAGACAATGTAGAAATGTCAACTGAACGGCGGAGAAAGGAAAAAATATAAATTGAACAAAAATAGCAGTTTAAAAGCGGAAAATATGTATAAATCTCAAGAGTGTTTTTGCTCCATTACGAGTAATGGGACCTCTTTGTAGCTCCGTCCATAATAAAAAATATTAAAAAAAATAAGGAGCTACATTATTGTAGCTAGTTGTTGCGAATCACCATTTTGCTCCTATATATTGCAAGATGACATGCTCATCTTAGACCGTCATCACAGTTAGTAGGATAACTTCTTAAGGTTCATGTAGATGACCTACTACAGTACTTGCGCCCGCAAACGCAACTTTGACTGATTGATAACTGATTGCTGACGGATTTTGGAACGCTGACGGATCGCTGACTGATTGATGACGAATACATCCGTCCAAAATTATGAATCCGTAATTACCTTGGTTACCGTCAGTGCGATCAGTCCAATCAGTGCGATCCAGATTACGTCATTTAATTATTTGCATAAATCAGTCAGTTTATTTGTGGATACCTATAACTTAATTTGAAGATGAAACGAATTATGCGTCATTTGTATATTATGTATGCATTTATAATAAAATAAACGCAAGTATTCAAAAGAATAGTTTATACAAATGTCTCGTTAAAAAAAAATGAAAAGTAAAAAAATACATTAAAAATTTCAAAAAAAAAAACAAACTTGACAACTCTTTTATTTATGTTATATAAATAAGCACATTTCTTTAAGGCAGGACATCTAATCGGGTCGAATCCTATAAACCGTCAAAAAAATCCGTTCGATTCAACCCATATCATTAGTGATGGATACATTTTTTATTTTCGTAAATCATTATTGATCCTCTGTTTTATTTTCCGCGACTCGTGATTTCGGCGTCTTCTATTTTCCGTGTCCTATTACATGTATAGTTGTGCTGACCCCGTCCTCCCTCTCAGTAATAGGTTTATTTCACATTTAGCAAAGGACAGGTCTATATTTTCACAGACATCATTTTACATGCAGTAAGAAAAAAACAAGTTACTTAAATGTATGCGTGCATGTTTTTATTTAGTCTACAACATTTTTGGTCACCCATTTTTTCAATCAAATTATAAAACTGTTATGTATAAACAATTGTTAACTGTTGAACAAATATTGTTGAAAAAAAAACATATTATTTACTAAACATAAAGGTGAAAATATTGTAAAATATAAAGCGATTATTGTCGCAAGTTTTATTTGACATGCAGTAAAAATAGTTAACGACATATGCTTATAATTACACTGGATTGTTTGATTCTTTATGATTTTCAGCAACATATCAGCTATTTCATGGCATCCAGTGTTTTCATTGGGGTGGTGTGGTAGGAAGACGGAGTACATTTTTAAACGGACAATCCTAGTCAATTAAGTTGGAGTCGAGCACACCCTTCCTGCAGTTATTTGCAAATCCGAAACCTGTTCACTTGCATGTGATATATATTAGATTACTAACCAATCAGCCATCAAGGCCCCGATAACCCTCGGAAGAAAAGTCTGCGAATACTGCAGTTTAGCATAAAAATGTGCAACGGATAGAACCGTTTTTTATGGAACAAAATAGTATTTTTTTTAGTGTAAACATTGTTATTACAGCCATATTGATAAAACAAAATCAAAACTTTGAAAAAGCGTCCTTTAATTTGAATAATAATAATTATACATTGATTGATTGATTGATTGGATGTTTGTATTACTTCCCGCAAGCAGTATTTCAGCTTTGTTCAGGACGAAAACAAGTTTAAAAACAATCAATTAGCGAAAGATGGACCGAAGGGCAACATTTTGAATGCCACTGGACAAATAAATTGTTATGGGTAGGGGCGGAAAAATTACTTTTTTGTGCCTCCTTCTTTTATATCTACACAAGGGATGCAATTGCGCAAGTAGCGTGGCACTCTCAGAACACGTCACCCACTATGGTCCTCTGCACGGCTTTTCCGTATTATGACGAACCCCCCCCCCCCCCCAAACGAGAAGGCATCCCTTATCCGCTACTTGTACCTGAACCACTCAGCCTTCTAGGTCCATGTAGATTCACTACTACCTAAACCACTCAGCTCCTAAGTCCATGTAGATTCCCTACTACCTTAACCACTCAGCTCTTAGGTCCATGTAGATTCCCTACTACCTTAACCACTCAGCTCCTAGGTCCATGTAGAATCCCTACTACCTTAACCACTCAGCTCCTAGGTCGTTGTAGATTCCCTAAAAACCTTAACCACTCAGCCTCCTAGGTCCATGCAGATTCCCTACTACCTTAACCACTCAGCCTCCTAGGTCCATGTAGATTCCCTACTACCTTAACCACTCAGCCTCCTAGGTCCATGTAGATTCCCTACTACCTTAACCACTCAGCCTCCTAGGTCCATGTAGATGCCCTACTACCTTAACCACTCAGCCTCCTAGGTCCATGTAGATTCCCTACTACCTTAACCACTCAGCCTCATAGGTCCATGTAGATTCCCTACTACCTTAACCACTCAGCTCCTAGGTCCATGTAGATTCCTTACTACCTTAACCACTCAGCCTCCTAGGTCCATGTAGATTCCCTACTACCTTAACCACTCAGCTCCTAGGTCCATGTAGATTCCCTACTACCTTAACCACTCAGCCTCATAGGTCCATGTAGATTCCTTACTACCTTAACCACTCAGCTCCTAGGTCCATGTAGATTCCCTACTACTTTAACCACTCAGCCTCCTAGGTCCATGTAGATTCCCTACTACCTTAACCACTCAGCCTCCTAGGTCCATGTAGATTCCCTACTACCTTAACCACTCAGCCTCCTAGGTCCATGTAGATTCGCTACTACCTTAACCACTCAGCTCCTAGGTCCATGTAGATTCCCTACTACCTTAACCACTCAGCTCCTAGGTCCATGTAGATTCCCTACTACCTTAACCACTCAGCCTCCTAGGTCCATGTAGATTCCCTACTACCTTAACCACTCAGCCTCCTAGGTCCATGTAGATTCCCTACTACCTTAACCACTCAGTCTCCTAGGTCCATGTAGATTCCCTACTACCTTAACCACTCAGCCTCCTAGGTCCATGTAGATTCCCTACTACCTTAACCACTCAGCCTCCTAGGTCCATGTAGATTCCCTACTACCTTAACCACTCAGCCTCCTAGGTCCATGTAGATTCCCTACTACCTTAACCACTCAGCCTCCTAGGTCCATGTAGATTCCCTACTACCTTAACCACTCAGCTCCTAGGTCCATGTAGATTCCCTACTACCTTAACCACTCAGCCTCCTAGGTCCATGTAGATTCCCTACTACCTTAACCACTCAGCCTCATAGGTCCATGTAGATTCCCTACTACCTTAACCACTCAGCCTCCTAGGTCCATGTAGATTCCCTACTACATTAACCACTCAGCCTCCTAGGTCCATGTAGATTCCCTACTACCTTAACCACTCAGCTCCTAGGTCCATGTAGATTCCCTACTACCTTAACAACTCAACCTCCTAGATCCATGTAGATTCCCTACTACCTTAACCACTCAGATCCTAGGTCCATGTAGATTCCCTACTACCTTAACCACAGCCTCCTAGGTCCATGTAGATTCCCTACTACCTTAACCACTCAGCTCCTAGGTCCATGTAGATTCCCTACTACCTTAACCACTCAGCCTCCTAGGTCCATGTAGATTCCCTATTACATTAACCCCTCAGCCTCCTAGGTCCATGTAGATTCCCTACTACCTAACCACTCAGCCTCCTAGGTCCATGTAGATTCCCTACTACCTTAACCACTCAGCTCCTAGGTCCATGTAGATTCCCTACTACCTTAACCACTCAGCCTCCTAGGTCCATGTAGATTCCCTACTACCTTAACCACTCAGCCTCCTAGGTCCATGTAGATGCCCTACTACCTTAACCACTCAGCTCCTTGGTCCATGTAGATTCCCTACTACTTTAACCACTCAGCCTCCTAGGTCCATGTAGATTCCCTACTACCTTAACCACTCAGCCTCCTAGGTCCATGTAGATTCCCTACTACCTTAACCACTCAGCTCCTAGGTCCATGTAGATTCCCTACTACCTTAACCACTCAGCCTCCTAGGTCCATGTAGATTCCCTACTACCTTAACCACTCAGCCTCATAGGTCCATGTAGATTCCCTACTACCTTAACCACTCAGCCTCCTAGGTCCATGTAGATTCCCTACTATATTAACCACTCAGCCTCCTAGGTCCATGTAGATTCCCTACTACCTTAACCACTCAGCTCCTAGGTCCATGTAGATTCCCTACTACCTTAACAACTCAACCTCCTAGATCCATGTAGATTCCCTACTACCTTAACCACTCAGATCCTAGGTCCATGTAGATTCCCTACTACCTTAACCACAGCCTCCTAGGTCCATGTAGATTCCCTACTACCTTAACCACCCAGCTCCTAGGTCCATGTAGATTCCCTACTACCTTAACCACTCAGCCTCCTAGGTCCATGTAGATTCCCTATTACATTAACCCCTCAGCCTCCTAGGTCCATGTAGATTCCCTACTACCTAACCACTCAGCCTCCTAGGTCCATGTAGATTCCCTACTACCTTAACCACTCAGCTCCTAGGTCCATGTAGATTCCCTACTACCTTAACCACTCAGCCTCCTAGGTCCATGTAGATTCCCTACTACCTTAACCACTCAGCCTCCTAGGTCCATGTAGATGCCCTACTACCTTAACCACTCAGCTCCTTGGTCCATGTAGATTCCCTACTACTTTAACCACTCAGCCTCCTAGGTCCATGTAGATTCCCTACTACCTTAACCACTCAGCCTCCTAGGTCCATGTAGATTCCCTACTACCTTAACCACTCAGCCTCCTAGGTCCATGTAGATTCGCTACTACCTTAACCACTCAGCTCCTAGGTCCATGTAGATTCCCTACTACCTTAACCACTCAGCTCCTAGGTCCATGTAGATTCCTTACTACCTTAACCACTCAGCCTCCTAGGTCCATGTAGATTCCCTACTACCTTAACCACTCAGCTCCTAGGTCCATGTAGATTCCCTACTACCTTAACCACTCAGCCTCATAGGTCCATGTAGATTCCTTACTACCTTAACCACTCAGCTCCTAGGTCCATGTAGATTCCCTACTACTTTAACCACTCAGCCTCCTAGGTCCATGTAGATTCCCTACTACCTTAACCACTCAGCCTCCTAGGTCCATGTAGATTCCCTACTACCTTAACCACTCAGCCTCCTAGGTCCATGTAGATTCGCTACTACCTTAACCACTCAGCTCCTAGGTCCATGTAGATTCCCTACTACCTTAACCACTCAGCTCCTAGGTCCATGTAGATTCCTTACTACCTTAACCACTCAGCCTCCTAGGTCCATGTAGATTCCCTACTACCTTAACCACTCAGCCTCCTAGGTCCATGTAGATTCCCTACTACCTTAACCACTCAGTCTCCTAGGTCCATGTAGATTCCCTACTACCTTAACCACTCAGCCTCATAGGTCCATGTAGATTCCCTACTACCTTAACCACTCAGCCTCCTAGGTCCATGTAGATTCCCTACTACATTAACCACTCAGCCTCCTAGGTCCATGTAGATTCCCTACTACCTTAACCACTCAGCCTCCTAGGTCCATGTAGATTCCCTACTACCTTAACCACTCAGCTCCTAGGTCCATGTAGATTCCCTACTACCTTAACCACTCAGCCTCCTAGGTCCATGTAGATTCCCTACTACCTTAACCACTCAGCCTCATAGGTCCATGTAGATTCCCTACTACCTTAACCACTCAGCCTCCTAGGTCCATGTAGATTCCCTACTACATTAACCACTCAGCCTCCTAGGTCCATGTAGATTCCCTACTACCTTAACCACTCAGCTCCTAGGTCCATGTAGATTCCCTACTACCTTAACCACTCAGCTCCTAGGTCCATGTAGATTCCTTACTACCTTAACCACTCAGCCTCCTAGGTCCATGTAGATTCCCTACTACCTTAACCACTCAGCCTCCTAGGTCCATGTAGATTCCCTACTACCTTAACCACTCAGTCTCCTAGGTCCATGTAGATTCCCTACTACCTTAACCACTCAGCCTCATAGGTCCATGTAGATTCCCTACTACCTTAACCACTCAGCCTCCTAGGTCCATGTAGATTCCCTACTACATTAACCACTCAGCCTCCTAGGTCCATGTAGATTCCCTACTACCTTAACCACTCAGCCTCCTAGGTCCATGTAGATTCCCTACTACCTTAACCACTCAGCTCCTAGGTCCATGTAGATTCCCTACTACCTTAACCACTCAGCCTCCTAGGTCCATGTAGATTCCCTACTACCTTAACCACTCAGCCTCATAGGTCCATGTAGATTCCCTACTACCTTAACCACTCAGCCTCCTAGGTCCATGTAGATTCCCTACTACATTAACCACTCAGCCTCCTAGGTCCATGTAGATTCCCTACTACCTTAACCACTCAGCTCCTAGGTCCATGTAGATTCCCTACTACCTTAACAACTCAACCTCCTAGATCCATGTAGATTCCCTACTACCTTAACCACTCAGATCCTAGGTCCATGTAGATTCCCTACTACCTTAACCACAGCCTCCTAGGTCCATGTAGATTCCCTACTACCTTAACCACTCAGCTCCTAGGTCCATGTAGATTCCCTACTACCTTAACCACTCAGCCTCCTAGGTCCATGTAGATTCCCTACTACATTAACCCCTCAGCCTCCTAGGTCCATGTAGATTCCCTACTACCTAACCACTCAGCCTCCTAGGTCCATGTAGTTTCCCTACTACCTTAACCACTCAGCTCCTAGGTCCATGTAGATTCCCTACTACCTTAACCACTCAGCCTCCTAGGTCCATGTAGATTCCCTACTACCTTAACCACTCAGCCTCCTAGGTCCATGTAGATGCCCTACTACCTTAACCACTCAGCTCCTTGGTCCATGTAGATTCCCTACTACTTTAACCACTCAGCCTCCTAGGTCCATGTAGATTCCCTACTACCTTAACCACTCAGCCTCCTAGGTCCATGTAGATTCCCTACTACCTTAACCACTCAGCTCCTAGGTCCATGTAGATTCCCTACTACCTTAACCACTCAGCCTCCTAGGTCCATGTAGATTCCCTACTACCTTAACCACTCAGCCTCATAGGTCCATGTAGATTCCCTACTACCTTAACCACTCAGCCTCCTAGGTCCATGTAGATTCCCTACTACATTAACCACTCAGCCTCCTAGGTCCATGTAGATTACCTACTACCTTAACCACTCAGCTCCTAGGTCCATGTAGATTCCCTACTACCTTAACAACTCAACCTCCTAGATCCATGTAGATTCCCTACTACCTTAACCACTCAGATCCTAGGTCCATGTAGATTCCCTACTACCTTAACCACAGCCTCCTAGGTCCATGTAGATTCCCTACTACCTTAACCACTCAGCTCCTAGGTCCATGTAGATTCCCTACTACCTTAACCACTCAGCCTCCTAGGTCCATGTAGATTCCCTATTACATTAACCCCTCAGCCTCCTAGGTCCATGTAGATTCCCTACTACCTAACCACTCAGCCTCCTAGGTCCATGTAGATTCCCTACTACCTTAACCACTCAGCTCCTAGGTCCATGTAGATTCCCTACTACCTTAACCACTCAGCCTCCTAGGTCCATGTAGATTCCCTACTACCTTAACCACTCAGCCTCCTAGGTCCATGTAGATGCCCTACTACCTTAACCACTCAGCTCCTTGGTCCATGTAGATTCCCTACTACTTTAACCACTCAGCCTCCTAGGTCCATGTAGATTCCCTACTACCTTAACCACTCAGCCTCCTAGGTCCATGTAGATTCCCTACTACCTTAACCACTCAGCCTCCTAGGTCCATGTAGATTCGCTACTACCTTAACCACTCAGCTCCTAGGTCCATGTAGATTCCCTACTACCTTAACCACTCAGTTCCTAGGTCCATGTAGATTCCTTACTACCTTAACCACTCAGCCTCCTAGGTCCATGTAGATTCCCTACTACCTTAACCACTCAGCCTCCTAGGTCCATGTAGATTCCCTACTACCTTAACCACTCAGTCTCCTAGGTCCATGTAGATTCCCTACTACCTTAACCACTCAGCCTCATAGGTCCATGTAGATTCCCTACTACCTTAACCACTCAGCCTCCTAGGTCCATGTAGATTCCCTACTACATTAACCACTCAGCCTCCTAGGTCCATGTAGATTCCCTACTACCTTAACCACTCAGCCTCCTAGGTCCATGTAGATTCCCCACTACCTTAACCACTCAGCTCCTAGGTCCATGTAGATTCCCTACTACCTTAACCACTCAGCCTCCTAGGTCCATGTAGATTCCCTACTACCTTAACCACTCAGCCTCATAGGTCCATGTAGATTCCCTACTACCTTAACCACTCAGCCTCCTAGGTCCATGTAGATTCCCTACTACATTAACCACTCAGCCTCCTAGGTCCATGTAGATTCCCTACTACCTTAACCACTCAGCTCCTAGGTCCATGTAGATTCCCTACTACCTTAACCACTCAGCCTCCTAGATCCATGTAGATTCCCTACTACCTTAACCACTCAGATCCTAGGTCCATGTAGATTCCCTACTACCTTAACCACAGCCTCCTAGGTCCATGTAGATTCCCTACTACCTTAACCACTCAGCTCCTAGGTCCATGTAGATTCCCTACTACCTTAACCACTCAGCCTCCTAGGTCCATGTAGATTCCCTATTACATTAACCCCTCAGCCTCCTAGGTCCATGTAGATTCCCTACTACCTAACCACTCAGCCTCCTAGGTCCATGTAGATTCCCTACTACCTTAACCACTCAGTCTCCTAGGTCCATGTAGATTCCCTATTACCTTAACCTCTGAGCTCCTAGGTCCATGTAGACGACCTACTACCTTAACCACTCAGCTCCTAGGTCCATGTAGATTCCCTACTACCTTAACCACTCAGCTCCTAGGTCCATTTTGATTCCGTACTACCTTAACCCCTCAGCCTCCTAGGCCCATGTAGATTCCCTACTACCTTAACCACTCAGCTCCTAGGTCCATGTAGATTCCCTACTACCTTAACCCCTCAGCCTCCTAGGTCCATGTAGATTCCCTTCTACCTTAACCACTCAGTCTCCTAGGTCCATGTAGATGCCCTATTACCTTAACCACTCAGCCTCCTAGGTCCATGTAGATTCCCTAAAAACCTTAACCACTCAGCGTCCTAGGTCCATGTAGATTCCCTACTACCTTAACCACTCAGCCCCCTAGGTCCATGTAGATTCCTTTCTACCTTAACCACTCAGTCTCCTAGGTCCATGTAGATTCCCTACTACCTTTACCACTCAGCCTCCTAGGTCCATGTAGATTCCCTACTACCTTAACCACTGAGCTCCTAGGTCCATGTAGATGACCTACTACCTTAACCACTCAGACTCCTAGGTCCATGTAGATTCCCTACTACCTTAACCACTCAGTCTCCTATGTCCACGTAGATGCCCTATTACATTAACCCCTCAGTCTCCTAGGTCCATGTAGATTCCCTACTACCTTAACCACTCAGTCTCCTAGGTCCATGTAGATGACCTACTACCTTAACCACTCAGTCTCCTAGGTCCATGTAGATGCCTTACTACCTTAACCACTCAGCCTCCTAGGTCCATGTAGACGACCTATTACTTTAACCACTCAGCCTCCTAGGTCCATGTAGATGCCTTACTACCTTAACCACTCAGCCTCCTAGGTCCATGTAGATTCCCTACTACCTTAACCACTCAGTCTCCTAGGTCCATGTAGATTCCCTACTACCTTAACCACTCAGCCTCATAGGTCCATGTAGATTCCCTACTACCTTAACCACTCAGCCTCCTAGGTCCATGTAGATTCCCTACTACATTAACCACTCAGCCTCCTAGGTCCATGTAGATTCCCTACTACCTTAACCACTCAGCCTCCTAGGTCCATGTAGATTCCCTACTACCTTAACCACTCAGCTCCTAGGTCCATGTAGATTCCCTACTACCTTAACCACTCAGCCTCCTAGGTCCATGTAGATTCCCTACTACCTTAACCACTCAGCCTCATAGGTCCATGTAGATTCCCTACTACCTTAACCACTCAGCCTCCTAGGTCCATGTAGATTCCCTACTACATTAACCACTCAGCCTCCTAGGTCCATGTAGATTCCCTACTACCTTAACCACTCAGCTCCTAGGTCCATGTAGATTCCCTACTACCTTAACCACTCAGCCTCCTAGATCCATGTAGATTCCCTACTACCTTAACCACTCAGATCCTAGGTCCATGTAGATTCCCTACTACCTTAACCACAGCCTCCTAGGTCCATGTAGATTCCCTACTACCTTAACCACTCAGCTCCTAGGTCCATGTAGATTCCCTACTACCTTAACCACTCAGCCTCCTAGGTCCATGTAGATTCCCTATTACATTAACCCCTCAGCCTCCTAGGTCCATGTAGATTCCCTACTACCTAACCACTCAGCCTCCTAGGTCCATGTAGATTCCCTACTACCTTAACCACTCAGTCTCCTAGGTCCATGTAGATTCCCTATTACCTTAACCTCTGAGCTCCTAGGTCCATGTAGACGACCTACTACCTTAACCACTCAGCTCCTAGGTCCATGTAGATTCCCTACTACCTTAACCACTCAGCTCCTATGTCCATGTAGATTCCGTACTACCTTAACCCCTCAGCCTCCTAGGCCCATGTAGATTCCCTACTACCTTAACCACTCAGCTCCTAGGTCCATGTAGATTCCCTACTACCTTAACCCCTCAGCCTCCTAGGTCCATGTAGATTCCCTTCTACCTTAACCACTCAGTCTCCTAGGTCCATGTAGATGCCCTATTACCTTAACCACTCAGCCTCCTAGGTCCATGTAGATTCCCTAAAAACCTTAACCACTCAGCGTCCTAGGTCCATGTAGATTCCCTACTACCTTAACCACTCAGCCTCCTAGGTCCATGTAGATTCCTTTCTACCTTAACCACTCAGTCTCCTAGGTCCATGTAGATTCCCTACTACCTTAACCACTCAGCCTCCTAGGTCCATGTAGATTCCCTACTACCTTAACCACTGAGCTCCTAGGTCCATGTAGATGACCTACTACCTTAACCACTCAGACTCCTAGGTCCATGTAGATTCCCTACTACCTTAACCACTCAGTCTCCTATGTCCACGTAGATGCCCTATTACATTAACCCCTCAGTCTCCTAGGTCCATGTAGATTCCCTACTACCTTAACCACTCAGTCTCCTAGGTCCATGTAGATGACCTACTACCTTAACCACTCAGACTCCTAGGTCCATGTAGATTCCCTACTACCTTAACCACTCAGTCTCCTAAGTCCATGTAGATGCCCTATTACCTTAACCCCTCAGCCTCCTAGGTCCATGTAGATTCCCTTCTACCTTAACCACTCAGTCTCCTATGTCCACGTAGATGCCCTATTACATTAACCCCTCAGTCTCCTAGGTCCATGTAGATTCCCTACTACCTTAACCACTCAGTCTCCTAGGTCCATGTAGATTCCCTACTACCTTAACCACTCAGTCTCCTAGGTCCATGTAGATTCCCTACTACCTTAACCACTCAGTCTCCTAGGTCCATGTAGATTCCCTACTACCTTAACCACTCAGCTCGTAGGTCCATGTAGATGCCTTACTACCTTAACCATTCAGTCTCCTAGGTCGATGTAGATGCCCTATTACCTTAACCACTCAGCTCGTAGGTCCATGTAGATGACCTACTACCTTAACCACTCAGTCTCCTAGGTCCATGTAGATGCCTTACTACCTTAACCACTCAGCCTCCTAGGTCCATGTAGATTCCCTACTACCTTAACCACTCAGTCTCCTAGGTCCATGTAGATTCCCTACTACCTTAACCACTCAGCTCGTAGGTCCATGTAGATGCCCTATTACCTTAACCACTCAGCTCGTAGGTCCATGTAGATGCCCTACTACTTAACCACTCAGCCTCCTAGGTCCATGTAGATGACCTACTACCTTAACCACTCAGTCTCCTAGGTCCATGTAGATGCCCTACTACCTTAACCACTCAGCCTCCTAGGTCCATGTAGACGACCTACTACCTTAACCACTCAGCTCCTGTGTCCATGTAGACGACCTACTGCGTCAGTGGGTAAATATGTATATTTGTGACTTTGATCTTGGCGTGGGTACATGAGTACTTGGACCCGCTACCGCAGTGTCCATGGGTAAATTTGCTTATCTGTGATTTTGATCTTGATGTGGGTACATGAGAACGTGGACTCGCTACCGCAGTGTCCATGGGTAAATTTGTATATCTGTGATTTTGACCTTGACGTGGGTACATGAGTTTTTGGAATCGTTATCGCAGTGTCCATGGGTAAATTTGTTTATCTGTGATTTTGATCTTGGCGTGGGTACATGAGTATTTGGGCTCGTTATCTGAAAAATAAATGAGATACAACAAACTTTGAGGACACTTCATATGACTTGTAGAAATAGTAAGTAATAATCAATGCGAATTCAAATAGGTCTATATGGTTACTGAGTCCGTTAGTTTGTCTATATGAGTCCTTTAATTTGTCTATATGGTTATTGACTCCGTTAATCTGTCTTTATGGTAACTGATTCCCTTAATGTAAAGCAGCAAGTTTTTGTATTCATTTTAAATGGCCAATTTCTGGTACAGATGACCCAGTACAGATGAGCTCACGCGTGCACATCTGTACTTGCTGCGTCATCCAATCAAAACGACAGAAACAAGAACGTTGTTATCAGCTCCTAGGTCCATGTAGATTCCCTACTACCTTAACCCCTCAGCCTCCTAGGTCCATGTAGATTCCCTACTACCTTAACCACTCAGCCTCCTAGGTCCATGTAGATGCCCTACTACATTAACCCCTCAGTCTCCTAGGTCCATGTAGATTCCCTACTACCTTAACCACTCAGTCTCCTAGGTCCATGTAGATTCCCTACTACCTTAACCACTCAGTCTCCTAGGTCCATGTAGATTCCCTACTACCTTAACCACTCAGTCTCCTAGGTCCATGTAGATTCCCTACTACCTTAACCACTCAGCTCGTAGGTCCATGTAGATGCCTTACTACCTTAACCATTCAGTCTCCTAGGTCCATGTAGATGCCCTATTACCTTAACCACTCAGCTCGTAGGTCCATGTAGATGACCTACTACCTTAACCACTCAGTCTCCTAGGTCCATGTAGATGCCTTACTACCTTAACCACTCAGCTCGTAGGTCCATGTAGATGCCCTATTACCTTAACCACTCAGCTCGTAGGTCCATGTAGATGCCCTACTACTTCACCACTCAGCCTCCTAGGTCCATGTAGATGACCTACTACCTTAACCACTCAGTCTCCTAGGTCCATGTAGATGCCCTACTACCTTAACCACTCAGCCTCCTAGGTCCATGTAGACGACCTACTACCTTAACCACTCAGCTCCTGGGTCCATGTTGACGACCTACTGCGTCAGTGGGTAAATATGTATATTTGTGACTTTGATCTTGGCGTGGGTACATGAGTACTTGGACCCGCTACCGCAGTGTCCATGGGTAAATTTGCTTATCTGTGATTTTGATCTTGATGTGGGTACATGAGAACGTGGACTCGCTACCGCAGTGTCCATGGGTAAATTTGTATATCTGTGATTTTGACCTTGACGTGGGTACATGAGTGTTTGGAATCGTTATCGCAGTGTCCATGGGTAAATTTGTTTATCTGTGATTTTGATCTTGGCGTGGGTACATGAGTATTTGGGCTCGTTATCTGAAAAATAAATGAGATACAACAAACTTTGAGGACACTTCATATGACTTGTAGAAATAGTAAGTAATAATCAATGCGAATTCAAATAGGTCTATATGGTTACTGAGTCCGTTAGTTTGTCTATATGAGTCCTTTAATTTGTCTATATGGTTATTGACTCCGTTAATCTGTCTTTATGGTAACTGATTCCCTTAATGTAAAGCAGCAAGTTTTTGTATTCATTTTAAATGGCCAATTTCTGGTACAGATGACCCAGTACAGATGAGCTCACGCGTGCACATCTGTACTTGCTGCGTCATCCAATCTAAACGATAGAAACAAGAACGTTGTTATCGAACCATAACAACGTTCTTGTTTGACGTTCTTGCTTCCGGCGTTCTGATTGGACGTCAGAGACACTGGCGTCTAAAACAATGGAGAGTCTATAGGTTAAAGCGGTGTGAAAGTTGTTGGTTTACGGAAGAAATAGGTACTTTCATGCGCTGCGCTCCACTTGCGAAAAGACATAAAATTTCTATCACTCGTGAAAGATCAACCGAATTTTCCCAAAAACGTATGAAAGAACCTATTAATCTTATGGCGGAAGGTGAAAGAGGTTAAAGAGGGTCTCCCTATTGTTGTGTCTGTCAGTCGGTCCCCTACAAATCGTGTCTGAGCTATAACTTTTTTATCGTCAGGTAGGCTATTTGATATTTGGCATGTGGGCTTAATATATTTTTGCCTATATTAACGTTCGGCTCTTGTTGTTCGGTCGGTTTCCTTTCTATTTTCCGTACCATAGTTTTGGACCGTTGACCTTAAGTCCGATCACATTTTTGCAAATTGAATAACAAATGAGTGTCCGGGAGTTTAAAGTTTTGTCTTTTGAGGCAGGCGTTTGATATTCGTGCACGTTGACAGATCATTGGAATTTAACATGTTTGATATTTGTGTTGGTGACATTTGACCTCATACTTCAACATAGACATATTTCCTTTTAGCCTTACATATTCCTGTCTGGGCTATAAGTTGTTTTTCTTTTTGAGGTCAAATCACATTCTATTTACAGCATGATCGTCCTGATATTTAATTTCTTAAAGCAATAAGCGAATATTGTATATTACTCAGATAATCCCCGAAAGAGATTACGGAAGCCGGAAAACGTTTGACAGTTGTTTTAATAATAATGTATCCCCGTTTTTTAAGGACGGGGCTACAAAGAGTTCCCTTTACTCGTAACGTAGTAAAAACACTCTGACTTGTATTTTACATATTTTCCGCTATTAAACTTTAATCTTTGTCTAGTTTATATTTTTCCTTTCTCCGCCGTTCAGCTGACATTTCTACAATGTCTCATTAAATAATTTTAACTCTTTTTCGTAATCATGGCATTGTTGACAAAATTAAAATTGAGGAGTGTAGAACTGTAGAATCGTGTCGGTAAAAATATGATCCCAGCTAATGCAATAAATCTGGAAAAACTTGAAGGATGAACATTTTTACCAAATTGAGTAAGAAATTATGCACTTCCGGAATTTTGACAAACTTTGACAACAATGGCCATGATTACGATTAAAATGGAAAAATACAATTCTGTAACGAATAAGGTGTTGTCAAACTTAAAAAAAACATTAAAAAGTATGTAAAAATTTAAAGAAACAGTTGAATAAATTATTATGTGCATAAAACCCCAGGGTGTGAATCACTCCCGACTTGCTTCATTACGAGAAATAGGCTCTTTGCAGTTCTGACCATAAAAAAGAGCTAAATTACTGTAGTTAATGGCGGGCAAACAGAAAGTAGAAAGTTGACAGTAAAAATTGTGTATAATTTACACATAACGTACTATTAGTAAAAATAGCCATACAAAATATCCAACCTTTCTAATTATAAAAGACGAGAAATGTACGACTAAAATCAATGAAACGCACGTCGCTAACAGGAAATATAAGTCCGAAATTTCTAAAACAGACTATAACGTACTATTTAGTTGCATAAATTACCATAATATTCATCAAAATATTCTGATTAACGAAAGTCCAAACGAATGACGAAATTATTTGGACGTTCTATCCTATTGTACGAAACGAACTTTGTTTGTACTAGAAATAATTAACTTGATACATATTTCACAGACTGCTATTCGAAAGCAACAGCTAGTTTTTGACCAATACAACTCTGAAAGCACAAAATATTAATGTTGTAAAGGTTAGTTCAAACCAAAAATAATAGAAACTGTGTATTCTTTAAGTGTGTTAAGAAATAGTCCCTTGACTTTTGGTTCTTGCTATTTTTCTTATACATGACCGAAATTATAAATTTGTAAAAAATGAAATAAACATTTAGTAACAAAATATTCAGTGTTTCAAAATAGAATAGAGGGCCTCGGTGGTCGAGTGGTTAAGGTAGGTCGTCTACTATTGATCACGTGGTCTGTCAACACGAGATTGCGGGTTCGATTCTCACTGCAATTAGGTTGTACTCGACTCCAATCTTAATTGACAAGGCTTGCCAATTTCCTGTCGTAGCTTTGGGGTTTTCTCTGGGTACTCCGGCTTCCTCTCCCAATTAAACTGGACGCCATGACATAGCTGAAAAATTGCCGTAAGTGGCGTTAAACACCATCAAACAAACACACGGAAAAGAATAAACCTTCACGGAGCCCCATACAGAAGTTTAAATCACCGTTGAAAGGTGGTTGATGAATTATTGTGACTTGTGTCGTACGGTGCTGTGGATACTCTTTTGATCGAATATTGTACATGTAAGTTCTTTACTCCATTATCTATTTAACTTGGTATTTATAATAATTAAAATAAAGCAAGGACGTTTTAATTTCAATCTGTTGTGACAATATACATGTAGTAGTTGCTTTTGATTAGTATTGACCATCATACAATCTCCAATTAGAAATTAAAATGTTCATTTGGTGTGGGGATTAAGGGGCATCTGAGGGATTATCATGTTGATATATACCTGTATTATTTACCAGTTTAATAAACTTCAATTAGTTATGAATTTTGTGTCTTAAATGATTAATGGCGTTACGGTATTATCAGACAATAAGACAGGTAGGCGTTACGGTATTATCGGACAATAAGACAGGTAGACGTAATGGTATAATCAGACAATAAAATATGTAGCCGTAAGGATATTATCAGACAATAAGACAGGTAGGAGTTACGGTTTTATCAGACATCAAGACAGGTAGGCGTTAAGGTATTATCAGACAAAAAGACAGGTAGGCGTTACGGTATTATCAGACAATAAGACAGGTAGGCGTTACGGTATTATCAGACAATAAGACAGGTAGGCATTACGGTATTTTCAGACAATGAGACATGTAGGCGTTACGGTATTATCAGACAATAAGACAGGTAGGCGTTACGGTATTATCAGACAATAAGACAGGTAGCCGTAACGGTATTATCGGACAATAAGACAGGTAGCCGTAACGGTATTATCAGACAATAAGACAGGTAGCCGTAACGGTATTATCAGACAATAAGACAGGTAGCCGTAACGGTATTATCAGACAGTGAGACAGGTAGCCGTTACGGTATTTTCAGACAGTAAGATTGGTAGGCGTAACGGTATTATCAGACAATAAGACAGATAGCCGTACCGGTACTATCAGACAATAAGACAGGTAGCCGTAACGGTGCAGATAATAAGACAGGTAGCCGTAACGACATTATCAGACAGTAAGACAGGTTGCCGTAACGGTATTATCAGCAATGCAGTAAGACAGGTATCCTTAATGGTATCTTCAGACAGTACGACAGGTAGCGTAACGATATCTTTAGACAGATAAACTGGTAACCGTAACGGTATTATCAGCCAGTAAGACAGGTAGCCGTAACGGTATCTTCAGTATGGCGGATAGACGTAACGGTTTTTTAAGGCAGTAAGACAATGAGTCGTAACGGTGACCGAAGACAAAATGACTGGGAGCCTTAACGGTATTATCAGCCAGTATGGCGGGTAGCCGTAACGGTATCTTTAGACAGTAAGACAAGGAATCGTAACGGTGAATTCAGACAGTAAGACAGGGAATTCGTCGTCATCCACCCCTTTCCCAAGCTGATGCCTTGCAACGGCGGAAAATGTACCATTACCATCAAATAGGTGTAGAGTGCACATAGTTTAAATGTATTTAAATTTTGCCCTTTTACTTTTGAACCCACACCACCTCAAACTCCTATTTTAAGTTTGTTCAAATTGGTTTTTCTCCAGCAGACGATTTTATTAATGAGTAGTCTCCCTTTTTATTACCTTTTTTTGTTGTTGAGATATAGAGTTACTGAAGTAGTTCCTGCTTCTCAAGATAGCAGCCTCCAGAATGGCAAATATATTTGGTTACAATAAACCAATTATGTGTTTGCATTTTTGAACCCCAAGAAAGTAATCAAAAGAAAATACACGTATGCATCTGATTGGATGTTGGGGTTCTGAAAATAGCAAAATTTAATAATAGAAACATAATTGATTGAAAATTTTCTACAATGGGGGGGGGGGGGGCGGTGAAACATTTATAAGAACCGGAAATTAGAGCTTTTTTTTAAAAAGGGGGAGGTTAGACAGTTTGTTAGTTTCATTCAGTGCTGTTTTTTCATCCAAAAATTTCGGTTATTTTTGCCGCACGACCTATATTTTTTTTATTTGCTATTAATGAAGTCTAACATTTCAACTTCCACAAGCAACTGCTTTCGAGGATTTTCACACATAAAATCTTAATTGCAGATACCACATATGGACGATGCAATGTTAAATAGTTGGTTTAATTTAACCATTTGTTATTAATTTGTAATTTTCGCAGGTTGTTAACGGAATGTAAACATTAAGATGGTGTTAGGAGTATTTTTTTTTTGTAACATTTGAAGTTATTTAAAACTTTATTTTAAATTTTTTGTACTAAAAATCTGTTCCACACCTTTGGAAGTTTTATTGGCAATAATTGCGTGCTAGCCGTCGCGTGCAGCTAATCTTACCTAGTGAGACAGAGAAATCTCATATTCAGAAAGTCACGAGATATTTCTATACCTCAGGTGAGAAAAGATGTGTCTTTTGCAACTCCAAACCTTGCGTTCTCGCTCGATTCCAAAATTAACTTTAAAAACAGCTTTTTTCTTAATACTGGAGATCCTCGTCAGTTCAGCGAGAGGTGTGATAAGGATTTCTAGGCGTTTAATATCGATTCCTGGTAACTATATTCGATAATACTGTTTTTGTACACATATGACACGAACGGCATGCCATAATCAACCAACATGTTCAATATTTTCATGCGCCTCGATTCGACTTAAAACTTACATTATTCGATTGAATAATTACACTTTTCACCATGTGTGTTTTTACAACTTCAATTTGCGACATTACAGTCTTTTATTAAATATACAAAAAAGAAAACTCAGATAATCATTATATACTTCAAACGATCTACATTTCATAATTTGAAAAAAAAATTCAAAAATCGTATATTATTCACTTTTCCTGTCTGGTCAATTATTATAACTGAAACTTGCAAACACTAAACAGACTTTATATCACCGTTGTCACAAACAAATAGCGACACTTTCTACTAAATGCCAGACCGAACGGTTTACTAATTTTCTTGTCATAATCCAATACTATGTCAATGGCATTCCCGTTTGGAGAAAGTCCTTACAGGCAACGTACAGGTTACATCCCCTGTCAGTTATCACAGCTTCAGGTCCATTGAAGTTGTCAGGTGTACTTCAGTTTGACACAACCTACTTTGTTACCGGCAGTAGAGTAGACACTATCCTGTGGACCCGGATGTAGGTAGTAAATGTAACCATGTGTTGATTTATTTTTATTTATTGGTGGATAATCTCATTAAATATGGTCGTCTCGTCTGTACGCACATTGTTCTCTTAAACTTAGACAGTAAATTCTTTCCTCATTTTTGCAAACATCTACGCGTAAATAAAGTCAGAGGCTCTAAATAAAACAATTTTGTATACTAACGATTTAATTAAAAAGTGTAATTGGAAATACATATATATAGACACGTACTTTCAAAACTAGTCACATATTATGAACAGGAGAATACGAAAACCGACTTTCCACAGTTGTTTGTCACAAAGAAATTGCGATAATTTCTACTGAATGCCAGACCGTACGGTTTACTAATTGTATTGTCATGATCCAATATTACATCAATGACGTTCCCGTCTGCCGAAAGCCGATGTATGTTATTTGAGACCCCACAAGCAACGTACAGGTTACCTCCCCTGTCAGTAGTCACAGCTCTAGGTCTATTGAAGTTTTCAGGTGTACATGTAAAACATACTTCTCCACTGAGTTTGACACATCCTACTGTGTTATTCTTCCAGGCAGTATAGTAGACACTATCCTGTGGACCCGGATGTAGGTAGTTAATTTCATCACCAGTGGGTACAGTTATTGTAGTTATTGTCTTCCCTTGTTTACTGAGGATGTAAATCTTCCCACTATAACCACCAACACAGATCTTATCACCGACAACAGCTATACCACCGTAACACCCACCAGGTACAGAATGTGTATCACCGGACTTCATTGATTTTATGTCAACAAACTGTATTGACCTCTGTAGGGATACTACAGCTTTATCTTCACCTGGTATAATAGCAATACCCCATGGGTTACCAGATAACGTACAATCCTGTAGGTACTCACCACGGTCACTGTATACCAGTAACTTGGTACTATAGAAGTTACAGAGTAGTAGACGGTTGTCGTCTGTCACAGCAATACTGGTTATCAAGACATCATTGGTAGACTTAATATCAAATTTCATGTCAAAGTCGAACTTTGTTGGCATCTGAATTGTTGTCGGTAAAACCTGAGCTTGATTTGATTTGGATGGTTTATACTTGATCGGACATGGTGTAGACTCAATTTGTACTGACCCCAAGGATTCGATCTGGAGTCGTTGCTGTGGTGATTTTTTTAACAAAATTTTAGAGGTCAACATCGATGCTATTATTTTTTGTACTTTAATATTGTAGTCGGAAATTTTCCATTTATACGAGTTTAATAAAATAAATAGCTGGTTCTCTGATCCGTGTTTTGACACAAGTTCTAATTTACTGGTAACCTCGTCCAGAGATTCCATCAGTGTAGATAATGTTTCTTTGTCAGATTGTATTTGCTTCTCGCATTTCGTCTTTGCTGATTTAATTTCAGATATCACTTTCTTTTCGAGTTCATCTAGGCGTTCTAAAAGTTTGGATTTAATTAGCGAAATATTTCTCAGCACATCTGATTCTTCATCCTTTAGACTCTTTAAATTATCATTGCGGTTACTTATAAGCGTTTCTACCTAAACTTGATACGCTACTAGATATATCTTCTAACATGAGTGATTTTCGTACTCCTTTTGAAGCGACGTCTACAGGAACACATTTTTGACATGTCCTGTGTGTTTCTGCCATACAGGAACGGCAGCATAGACAATCGTGTTCCACGCAGAAAAAATCAAGTGCCATACCGTTCAAAATTATTTGGTTACCAAACACGTACACTTGATACAGACCCCGGTGGGCTTAAAACGGCCCATTGGCCAATAATATTAAGATATATGCAAGGTAAGTGTTAATTTATGATGCCAATGAATATAATAAAAAAAGGGCAATATATGGAAATGAAATCATGTCGATATTATTGTGAAAAATTGACGTTGAAGTCGAAAAGTTATGCGGAACGATGTAAACAAGTTGCATTGTTTTTGTCATTTTTGAAAAGCCTGTTGGTATGCTATGTTGGAAATAGCTCTGTATCTGACACAAATTATGTCCTTAATAAAACCTTGCTAACTGACATTCATCAAGGTTGCAAGTTTTTAAGAAAATAGCATTTAAAGTGACCTGCATGTTGTGTTGTCTTCACATCCACCAAAACCGGAAATAATACCAAACAACCGTTACCGTGACACTTTCCATACAGTGTAAATAGAATCCAGTAAATTCTAATTCAGACAAAATTTCAAAACAATTCTCGTTGTTATAAAACCAAAAGTGAAGTTGCTACACGTAATACAGACACTTCAAGCTAATTCCCATCATCTCTGGCCAAGTTTTATGATCTGGTTCCCTCTCTATTCAAGAGAAGGAGGACCAGATCGCAAGTTGGCTAGCGAAAATGGCGAATATCTAGTTCAAACTGGAATCAAAGAAACCTATTTGCTGACATGTATAAAAAAACTACCGACTCCAATTTTACGTTTGGTCCAGTGAGCATTATTTCAGCCAGATTAGATTTTTGCGTTTTACATCCAGCGAGGAGTATTTCAGTCATATTTTATGTAGGCTTGGCGCCTAGCCCGCATTATTTCAGCTTTGTGTATGCTCAATGTGAGTTCAAAGAGCATTATTCAGCTATATTAAATATTTGCTTTACGTCCAGCGAACAGTTTGTCAGCTTTATTAAATGTTTGCTTTGTGTCCTGCTAGCAGTATTTCAGCTATATTGAATAATTGCTTGACGTCAAACCAGCAGTATTTCAGCTATATTGGACGCATGCTTGACGAATAGCGAACACTATTTCAGCTATACTGGATGTTTGCTTTACGTAAAGCGGTATGTCTGCTATATTGGATGTTTGAATTATGTCGAGCGAGCAGTAATAAAACTATATTGCGTGTTTGGGTGACGTCTTTTGAGCACTATTTTAGCTTAATTGGATGTTGCTTGACGTCATGCGAGCAGTAAATCTGCTATATTGGATTTTGGTTTAGCTTCATTGGATATTTGTTTACTTCTATCGAAAAGTTTTCTTGCTTCGTTGCGTATATGTTTTACGCACATCAAGCAGCATTACGGCTACAATGGATGTCGAGCAGTATTTCAGCTATATTGGATGTTTTCTTTACGTAAAGGGAGCAGTAGTTGATCTATTTTTTATTTAATTTTACGTTCTGCGAGCAGTATGTCAGCTATATTGGATGATTTTGTGAGTCCTTTGAACAGTATTTTAGCTATATTAGATCATGCGAGCAGTATTTCAGCTATATTGGATGTATCCATGACGTCCAGTCAGCATGTGCCAGCTATATAATTTACATTAATCGAGTAGTATTTCAGCAATATTGGATGCTTGCTTTACGTACAAATAGTAGTATTTCAGCTATTTTTGGGTTATGTCAAGCGCGCAGTATTACAATTGTATTGTATGTTTGCATATCGAGCAGTATTTCAGCCTCAGCTGTATGGCTTTTTACTAACGTCAGGGGGGCGGGGCAGTATTTCAACTGTATTGCCTGTTTGATTTACAACCATTAAACTCATTGAGTGTTTTCTTTGCGTCGAGCGACCAGTAGTCTAACTATATTTAATGTGTATTTTACGTTTATTTTATTTAAGCGAACAGTTATTGAATTATAATTGGATGTTTTCTTTATTATGTCGAGTTACGGAACGTAGCTAGAAACTTTTTAGCTATATAGTGATGTCCAGTTAAATTTGTGGAGGAAACCGGTTATTCGGTAAAAACCTCCAACCATAATTTGAATTCGAGCATACCAGTCTGTGCTAGTTGTTGATTTTAAGGATTGAAATGAATTCATATTCGCAGTCAAAATTTTGAGTCTTTCGAGAATATCACAGTATATATAAAGCCCAAAGTATTTATTGAAACAAATAAATTTTTTGTTGACGTTTTTTGTCATTTTCATCCATTCAGCGGAAGGTATAATACACGTTTATTGGAAATTGGCAAAGTTTTTATAATTTGCACCTCGATTCTATTGACTTACGATTGTTATTTAGAATATGGAAAAAAAATTTCTACGCCCTGCTGTAAATAAACGTCAGATCATTTCAAGTAGATGTCACATGATCTCACCCGATTAGTCAATATATCTAAGCGCAGGAGATTATTTATAGTGTCAGATGGAGGATTTAGAATTTTCTAATTTATAAAAACGTAAATATGTTCTACTGCTAGCATTGTAGTAAATATGTAGTAAACATTTAATATAACCGTATTTTAGCAGATATTCTGACTTTCATTTTTACAGACAACATAGGTACATGCAGAGCCTTGGTTGCTGAATAGTTAAGATAGTCATCAACAATTTATAGTGTCGTCAACACTGAAGGTTTCATTCTTAGTGGTGACATGGTGCTCTCGACTCCAATCCTAATTCACAATGATTTTAGGTTTTCCCGCCAAATGTCTCGGTTTTCACGGGGTACTCTGCAACTCGCTGCAATATACGAGCAAGCAACTATATATATATACGTTGCAACTCCTAAATAATTTAAATATGTGTAACCTCGTATCTTCGTTTACAAAAAACCTACTTATTGCCGAATGGAAAGTTTTGTTTCCGAATATATGTACATGCCTTAATGCCGCTTTCAGCACAATATCAGCAGTATCGAACAATGAATATTAGCTGTATGGACACTATAAACAGGACTACAAAAATGGTACATAATACCAGTAATGTTTTATTATTTGAATTGAGTTTAAGGCCAAATTTCAGCATTCACAGGCTGGAGTACCCCGTGAAAACCGAGACATTTGGCGGGAAAACTTAAAATTATTGTGAATTAGGATTGGAGTCGAGAGCACCATGTCACCACTAAGAATGAAACCTTCAGTGTTGACAACATTATAAATTGTTGACGACTATCTTAACTATTCAGCAACCGAGGCTCTGCATGTACCTATGTTGTCTGTAAAAATGAAAGTCAGAATATCTGCTAAAATACGGTTATATTATATGTTTACTACATATTTACTACAATGCTAGCAGTAGAACATTTTTACGTTTTTATAAATTAGAAAATTCTAAATCCTCCATCTGACACTATAAATAATCTCCTGCGCTTAGATATATTGACTCATCGGGTGAGATCATGTGACATCTACTTGAAATGATCTGACGTTTATTTACAGCAGGGCGTAGAAATTTTTTTTTCCATATAAAAACATTAACACACTTTTGGCCGATCGCAATTTTAATATAGTATTTGTTGCCTCTGTCATGTTAAATTATAACAAATATACCATATGATTGTTTATTGTACAAGAACATTTTCTCACGGTACCTTGAATTGAATGTATATGTTACATTGTCCTGCGCCATTGTTGCAATATATAGTCAAATAAGTATTAATCGAATTATCAATTATTAAATAAAGAGAAATTACAGTGTATCATTCTGAAATTTGCACTGTTAAACTTTACCTATCTTTCTTTATACCAAGGAATTATTCAATTTAGATTTTTATTTTTGTCTGAAAGAGATTGACGTCATTCTAAGCAATTGTTCATATATTCCATGGCATTATGTTTTTAGGGTGAACAGTAAGCACCAAGCGAAAAACATCTTCTTTGTTCAGGAAAACAATCTTTGTTTATTAAAGATAGTATCGAGCAAATATTTATTACTAAATTATCTTTAAACAGTAGACCAAAAAGAACACCATAATAAAATTTAAAAAGTAAACGAAATATAATTAAATAAATAAAATGACGGAAATTAAAACTAGAAATAAACGTTTGAGGCATTACGACGTATTTCAGTATCAAGATATAACAGAGCTATTATAGAAAGTTGTAGTGGTTATAAAGGCATGCCCTTCAGTCGGTGAGAATGATTATACACATATTTTGTGTGTATTGTTATTTACTATTGGTAAATACACAACTTTTAGCACGAAATATGTTTTGTTTGGAGTCGAGCACACCCTGTCATTCTCAAACACGCATCATCTATTTTGACATGCCAGTTGCTAATTGTATATTATGTACATGTAACTCGGATATCAGAGGCCACTAGAGCTGCATGTATATGCGTATAAATATAAATAATAAAAGCATATTGTTTGTGTAAAGACAAAGACAAATTTAATGAAAATGATACATCTAAGGCTTTAGAAAGAGAAAAGTTCGTATATGAATGGAAACTATGAGGCAAGATATTTCCACCGAGCATTATTGGTCAAAATTGGATTCAGTCATAATAATGGGGAAATGCAATCTATCCATCAAACCACCTAAGGAGTTCTTATCAAATGCAAAATTGTTTATTATTGATCACATGAATTCATCATAAATACTACTGGCCATAATTACTAGAAATATTGGAAAAAGTCATTAAGGCATGCAACGTGCGCGCGCTAATATACAATTTTGTACATATCAATTATGCCCTTATTATAGAAAAAAAGCATTTTGTTTCGTCGTATTGCATACAACATACATGTACACACAACCGTCACTAAATGTTGTCCCTAATTAACAGCACGAGCTATAACGCGCCGTATTACATACATACGGCATACATGTACACACAACCGGGATTAAATGTTATCCTTAATTAACAGCACGAGCTATATATAGATATTTGTTTTGTGATTTGAACAACAAACATGTATGTAGCATTTAGAGACAGTACATGTAGTAAGCATAGATAAAAAATATGCAATATATATTAATGTTTTGACTGGACATATAAACAAAATAAGGATAAGCCATAGAAGAGACGAGGACGAGTTTCATTTTAATTTTTTTTAATAGATTTTGACAAGTCACTACACAAGTTTATAAAACGTTTATCCTGTAAACCAAAACGAGCACACCCTGTCGACAGTAAAAACGAACCTCTGTGTTGAAAAAAGATCAATGGTAGATAAGTTTGCAATTTTTATTTCGACTTAAACGACTTAAAACATGGGAACCTATATCTGATGTATAGCATTTGTATTAGTTTTAAAAAAGTCATAATTATCCTTTATTTTGCTATTTGTTTTAATTTAGTCCATTTTCCGCAATGTCGTCATAAGAATGAACAAATATTCGGTCGTCGAAATTGTCATTATTTCCAGTTATTTCGCTGTCTTTACTTATGTGCATGTCGACTGCATCCATTTTTCAAAGTATAAAGCATACTGAACCTCATGCCTACAGCTATAACAAGGGGCAGAGATGGCATAAGACAAGAAGAAAAATTCGCGTAAAAATGAAAATGTCTGTTCTTCAAACAATATTAAGGAATAGAAATGGATTTAATGCCATTTTATTTATTGGCAGATGGAATAATATAAGTCCACTGGGATCGTGTTAAAACACAATACAGGTAGTTCAAAGAAATCTACCAACCAGTACACTTAATTAGTATCGGATTTGAATGGAAAATTATACAGTATGTGTAGCGGCGGAAAATTTATGTTTTTGTAGCGGCTACAAAATCTACACCTGTCAACATCTACAAAAGGCGTCTTTATCGTGCAAGGAGAGTGGCACTGTCCAAACACTTTAACAACTAGGCTTTGCGTATATTAACCCGACCCTCCACCACCCCAAAATCTGTGATCGGGCACTCTGAACCCTCACAGTATAGTCCCAGCAATGTTTGTTGCAGACGATACGGATAGAGTAAAAGCGCATTCAATTAAATATGAAATAACTAAATTAATTCATGTCCACCTCTGTAGTAATCACATTTACAGTCAACGGGAGATAAACAATTTATAAATTACCCTGACAACATCTATAATCCGAGAGTTAGTGACTGTACGGTGTGTGTGATTTGTCGTGACAACAAGCTCTGCATTCAGCATAATTCCATATCATTATTGTGTACTACATTAAGCTGTAATCGATATTTAAAGTGATAACATACATCCAAAGTAACTAACACACGTCAGAACACTGCGTTCTCGATTTGCTACCACTTATGAACCGTGGGCACATTTTCTCGATTTCATGAATATTTGATATCCTATTTTAATTGGTTCCTTTTACTTCCGGTGATGGATTTATCACCAATGAAAAGAGAAATGACATGCACGCTTTCGGTTATTATATGTGTCATTCGCATGAAGAACCTTATCGATGAATGTTCATCAAGTCAATTAACTACTTGACAACACCTGCACGCCTTCATCTAAGGAAAAGATCTTTCAGTACAAAACTTGTAGTGGTAAATTATTTCTGTCATTATGTTTGTGCAAAACATGCACGACTTAGGGTCGTCATAGCGATGCTTACATATATTTTTACACCTGTAGACTACAAAAAATATGTTCCCTATTTATGAAAAAAAAAATGAAAACTAGAAAATATCCACGAGTGTTCGCACGGTCAGTAAGTGGTAGCGTATCTAGAACGCGACCGGTCGTGGGTTTCCGACGATACTCGGACATCTGGTGCAAAAACAACTAATTTTTGCATAGCGTGATAAGCTGTGTATGGCAGTTTCATTGTATTGAATTGACCTGTACAATAACATGTATGCCACATTGGGCCAAAAATTATTAAAGACGAGAAAGTATATTTTATGTTTATTCTGTATTTCTTATATGTACATGTTCTTATAAGCAATGGGTACCAGGCTTAATGTCTTCACTCGACAGCGGCGATCGAATCCAACTATTTGCCGCATTGTCCAGTAACGAAGGAGAAATTATTAAAAACGTGAAAAGTGTATTATATGTTTTTGTTCTGCTTGTCTTGCATACTTCTTTCTTGCTTTGTTTAAAAAAGTAGGTACCAGTTTTAATGTATTAATTAAATCAACGTAGTCTTTTTTTGTTTCTGTAAAAAGTAATACACAGAAAATAAAAAATCGCATTATATTGTTTATTTGTTTAATGGTCACGGTGTTTATCTAGAAACAGAGACAAAGTTGCGTCAATAATGGCGATGGGTGGATGTGTGGGAGGTAGGGGAAAACGGGTGACAACATGTTTTATTTATCTGTGATCGATTACAGATAAATACAGGACTTATTTTAGGCCATTCTGCACTGGGTGTGAAGACCACAACCCTCGTGACGTCACAGGTTACAAACCGAGCTATTGTCTTTTTGACCTCTTACTCAACGTTTAGTGGACTGTTTACTATACCAATTATCATCTTCTTTCAATGATAAAAGGGGGAGCGACCTAGATAAACTTGAAATTTCTGCAGAAAAATACAATGTAGACCAAACACAAAGAGAAATTTTAAGTACTACTAACTGGGCTTTTGAGTGTCCGTGCGATGTTTGGTGCACACAGCTACTGGAATTCTCTAAGTTATGAGCACCTCAATTTACCACGTAAGCCACAAGTAGTAAGAACAACATGCACACAAATGTAAATTTCGTGCATTCCTAAATATGATTAATTGAATAATTATCTGGCATTTTGATAAACAATGGTTATTCTTTCGCGAGCAATAATTTTATGATGTTATATATTACTCAAGTTGGCGACTTTTATTTTTTATTGACTCGATCTAAAAAATAGCTTAAGCCAAATTTATATTTAATAATCTTGAAAAATCTAATGTTAGTTCGATCTTTTTACTACGTACTACGCATCTAACGTTGACATAACCCAATTTATTAAGAAGACAACCGGATGATGTGGAGATTACAATCTTTAAATAACCAACCTTAGTCTATTACGTAGAGTTTAGCAGTATTCTAAACAACCACGATTGGGTAAAACCGAGAAATCCCTCCGTGCATAGCCATTGTACATAATCGTACAGGTTATAGCGATCAATCTACTGCGAGATCATAACATTTTATATTAAAACGAGACACACACCTCATTGTATCTGTATTTATTGTATATATCACTGTATACTGGCATAAACACTGGTAAAACTTCTTAATCAATGTTACAGTTGAGCACAGTGGCGAATTGAGACTCGAACTCACATCCCTTGTATGGACACGTCGGTGAAGAAGTTGCCGAATCGACCAAATACGAAGACTAATCGGCTACCGAGTCCTCCGTTTAAAATGAAAAGTACTGATGTACGATTAATTTGCACAATAAACACATTTATTTAGTGTTTTTTTTAAGTTTTTGTCAGCGAAGTCTCTGTATCTACAGATTTTGCATATTATATAACACAATATACCAATTGTGTACATTGAATTACTTCCCTTTGACTACAATGTAAAATACACAATGCTGATTGATACTTGCTTAATGTCCAGCGATGTATTAAAGCTATATTAAGGACGAGAACAAGTTAACAAAAAAACTTAGAAACATGAGAACTCATGGTCAGCAAATTTTAATTGGCACTGTGTAATTATTGGAGATAATGGCTGGGACGAATAAATTAGTCTGTTGTATCGTATATACCCTGTCGAAAACTACTATAACGTAAATCTTATGGCGGAAGGTGAAAGAGGTTAAAGAGGGTCTCCCTATTGTTGTGTCTGTCAGTCGGTCCCCAACAAATCGTGTCCGAGCTATAACTTTTTTATCGTCAGGTAGGCTATTTGATATTTGGCATGTGTTAATATATTTTTGCCTATATTGACTTTCGGCTCTTGTTGTTCGGTCGGTTTCCTTTCTATTTTCCGTACCATAGTTTTGGACCGTTGACCTTAAGTCCGATCACATTTTTGCATATTGAATAACAAATGAGTGTCCGGGAGTTTAAAGTTTTGTCTTTTGAGGCAGGCGTTTGATATTTGGGCACGTGGACAGATCATTGGAATTTAACATGTTTGATATTTGTGTTGGTGACATTTGACCTCATACTTCAACAAAGACATATTTCCTTTTAGCATTACATATTCCTGTCTGGGCTATGAGTTGTTTTTCTTTTTGAGGTCAAATCACATTCTATTTACAGCATGATCGTCCTGATATTTAATTTCTTTAAGCAATAAGCGGGTATTGTATATTACTTTTCAGATAATCCCTGAAAGAGATTACGGAAGCCGGAAAACGTTTGACAGTTGTTTTAGGTATGTTCTGCAAAAAGGAAGTAGTATTCCAAAGGTCTTCAAATAGTTTACATCGTACAATCCATGAATATTAAACACCTAATGAAATATCCAACTTTGCGACTAACGAAAGCCGAGGAATGTTTGGCGGAATTTTTGTACGTATATGGCGGTCTAACTTCAATAATGTAGCCCCGTTTTTTAAGGACGGGGCTACAAAGAGTTCCCATTACTCGTAACGTAGTAAAAACACTCTGACTTGTATTTTACATATTTTCCGCTATTAAACTTTAATCTTTGTTTAGTTTATATTTTTGCTTTCTCCTCCGTTCTGCTGACATTTCTACAATGTCTCATTAAATAATTTTAACTCTTTTTCGTAATTGTTGACAAAATTAAAATTGAGGAGTGTAGAGCTGTAGAATCGTGTCGGTAAAAATATGATCCCAGCTAATGCAATAAATCTGGAAAAACTTGAAGGATGAACATTTTTACCAAAATGAGTCAGAAATTATGTACTTCCGGAATTTTGACAAACTTTGACAACAATGGCCAATAAAGTGGAAAAATACAATTCTGTAACGAATAAGGTGTTGTCAAACTTAAAAAAAACATTAAAAAGTATGTAGAAATTTAAAGAAACAGTTGAATAAATTATTATGTGCATAAAACCCCAGGGTGTGAATCACTCCCGACTTGGTCCATTACGAGAAATAGGCTCTTTGCAGTTCTGACAATAAAAAAGAGCTAAATTACTGTAGTTAATGGCGGGCAAACAGAAAGTAGAAAGCTGACAGTAAAAATTGGGTATAATTTACACATAACGTACTATTAGTAAAAATAGCCATACCAAATATCCAACCTTTCTAATTTATAAAAGACGAGAAATGTACGACTAAAATCTATGTTACGCACGTCGCTAACAGGAAATATAAGTCCGAAATTTCTGAAACAGACTATAACGTACCATTTAGTTGCATAAATTACCATAATATTCATCAAAATATTCTGATTAACGAAAGCCCAAACGAATGTCGAAATTATTTGGACGTTCTATCCTATGGTACGGAGCGAACTTTGTACTAGAAATAATTAACTTGATACATATTTCACAGACTGCTATTCGAAAGCAACAACTAGTTTTTGACCAATAGAACCCTAAAAGCACAAAATATTGATTAATGTTGTAAAGGTTGTTCAAACCAAAAATAATAGAAACTGTGTATTCTTTAAGTGTGTTAAGAAATAGTCCCTTGACTTTTGGCTCTTGCTATTTTTCTTATACATGACCGAAATTATAAATTTGTAAAAAAAAGAAATAAACATTTAGTAACAAAATATTCAGTGTTTAAGAATAGAATAGAGGGCCTCGGTGGTCGAGTGGTTAAGGTAGGTCGTCTACTATTGATCACGTGGTCTGTCAACACGAGATTGCGGGTTAAATTCTCACTGCAGGCAGGGTGTACTCGACTCCAATTTTAATTGACAAGGCTTGCCAATTTTCCTGCCGTAGCTTGGGGATTTTCTCTGGGTACTTCCTCTCCCAATTAAACTGGACGCCATGACATAGCTGAAAAATTGCCGTAAGTGGCGTTAAACACCATCAAACAAACACAAGGAATAGAATAAACCTTCACGGAGCCCCATACAGAAGTTTAAATCACCGTTTAAAGGTGGTTGATGAATTATTGTGACTTGTGTCGTACGGTGCTGTAGATACTCTCTGATCGAATATTGTACATGTAAGTTCTTTACTCCATTATTCCGACGCAGTCGGTATATTTTCGAATTTTGACCTTTGAACTAAAAGACGCTAACCCACGGTAACGTACTGTTATTGAAGACAAGCCTGCATTCTGCTTGGACAAAAATAGTAAAAAATTCTGCGTTCGAACAACCTACTATAGTATACTCTGAAAAGCATTTCTCGATAATTATTCCAGCAGACTGGTGTTTTTAAACAATTGGTAGTCGTAATTTTACTTTATTTTTGTATGCCAAAAGAATGCCATTCAGAACTGATAAACAATAATAACATGATAAAATTGTAACTTTCGCGCATTTCGTATGGGATGGAATTGTATTTGCTTTGTTGACCATCGTATCTGTACACAATCCTCACGCCGGTGATGTATTTACACCATATTTTCTTCATTTGACCTCCTGACACACGCACTTTCTCTCCCTATCTTGAAATTATTGTCATAAAAATGGTCCTACACAAAGGTAAGTAGGTCATTGGTAATTGTCAGAACGCCAAGTGACTAGCATGAGACACGGTGGTTCGATAACACATTTTGTTTACTATACACACAGTGCATATAATATAGAGTAAAATTCACTGATTGTTTCGTTGCAATTATTTATTTAGACCATACGGTTTATCTCAACAACCCCCCCCCCCCCCCATTTTTGGGATAGCATACACATTGCCGATTTCAATAAGCATTGAATTGACATTTTGTGTTCATGTTAATATATTTTACTTAAAATTTCCCATTTTAAAAGATTGTCAAATTTTATAGCAAACTGTAATGAATACATGTGAATGAATATTTAATTTACTTGATGCAGGAATTTCAAAGTATCGTCATTCACGCGCAGACAGAAGATGGAGCTCTAATTGCAAAGTCTCTTTTTGATAATACACTATGATTAAAAAACATTTTTTTTTTAAATCCATGAATGTAGCAACCTTCTTATATTATAGCCTTATTTTGATTGGATACAGTTCGCAACATGTTAATTATTTATCTGCCCCTCACACATCAATGAAAGAAAACGTTAATGTTTCTTGTCTCTCTCTCTTTCGTTTGATAATGTTTTTACACGTTTTTTTCTTATTGATGTTTGTGTAGTTTCCGTTCTACCTTACATACATCTCAAAGAGTTATATGCGTCGAATATCTTTTTTAAAGATAGTACTTGTTAATAATTAAAATAAAGCAAGGACGTTTTAATTTCAATCTGTTGTGACAATATACATGTAGTAGTTGCTTTTGATTAGTATTGACCATCATACAATCTCCAATTAGAAATTAAAATGTTCATTTGGTGTGGGGATTAAGGGGCATCTGAAGGATTATCATGTTGATATATACCTGCATTATTTACCAGTTTAATACCATGTAGTAGTTCCTTTTGATTAGTATTGACAATCATACAATCTTCAATTAGAAATTAAAATGTTCATTTGGTGTGGGGATTAATGGGCATCTGAAGGATTATCATGTTGATATCTACCTGTATTATTTACCTGTTTAATAAACTTTAATTAGTTATGAATTTTGTGTCTTAACTCATTAATGGCGTTACGGTATTATCAGACAATAAGACAGGTAGGCGTTACGGTATTATCGGACAATAAGACAGGTAGCCGTAACGGTATTATCAGACAATAAAATATGTAGCCGTAAGCGTATTATCAGACAATAAGACAGGTAGGAGTTACGGTATTATCAGACATCAAGACAGGTAGGCGTTACGGTATTATCAGACAAAAAGACAGGTAGGCGTTACGGTATTATCAGACAATCAGACAGGTAGCCGTAACGGGTATTATCAGACAATAAGACAGGTAGGCATTACCATATTTTCAGACAATGAGACATGTAGGCGTTACGGTATTATCAGACAATAAGACAGGTAGCCGTAACGGGTATTATCAGACAATAAGACAGGTAGCCATAACGGTATTATCAGACAATAAGACAGGTAGCCGTTACGATATTATCAGACAATAAGACAGGTAGCCGGAACGGTATTATCAGACAGTGAGACAGGTAGCCGTTACGGTATTTTCAGACAGTAAGATTGGTATGCGTAACGGTATTATCAGACAATTAGACAGGTAGCCGTAACGGTGCAGATAATAAGACAGGTAGCCGTAACGACATTATCAGACAGTAAGACAGGTGCCCGTAACGGTATTATCAGCAATGCAGTAAGACAGGTATCCTTAATGCTATATTCAGACAGTACGACAGGTAGCATAACGATATCTTTAGACAGGTAAACAGGTAACCGTAACGGTATTATCAGCCAGTAGGACAGGTAGCCGTAACGGAATCTTCAGACAGTATGGCGGATAGACGTAACGGTTTTTTAAGGCAGTAAGACAAGGAGTCGTAACGGTGACTGAAGACAATATGACAGGGAGCCGTAACGGTATTATCAGCCAGTATGGCGGGTAGCCGTAACGGTATCTTTACACAGTGAGACAAGGAATCGTAACAGTGAATTCAGACAGTAAGACAGTGAATTCGTTGTCATCCACCCCTTTCCCAAGCTGATGCCTTGCAACGGCGGAAAATGTACCATTACCATCAAATAGGTGTAGAGTGAACATAGTTTTAATGTATTTAAATTTTGCCCTTTTATTTTTTCTTTTGAACCCACACCACCTCTTTCTCCTATTTTAAAGTTTTTTTCAAATTGATTTTTCTCCAGCAGACGATTTTATTAATGGGTAGTCTCCCTTTTTATTACCTTTTTTTGTTGTTGAAATACAGAGTTACTGAAGTAGTTCCTGCTTCTCAAGATGGCAGCCTCCAGAATGGCAAATATATTTGGTTACAATAAACCAATTATTTGTTTACATTTTTGAACCTCAAGATAGTAATCAAGAAAATACACGGATGCATCTGATTAGATGTTGGGGTTCTGAAAATAGCAAAATTTAAAAATAGAAAAATAATTGATTGAAAATCTTCTACATTTGGGGGGACAACATTTATAAGAACCGTGAAAATAGAGCTTTTTTCAAAAAAAGGGGGGGGAGACAGTTTGTTAGTTTCATTCAGTGCTGTTTTTTCACCCAAAATTTTCGGTCATTTTTGCCGCACGACCTATATTTTTTTATTTGTTAATAATGAAGTCTAACATTTCAACTTCCACAAGCAACTGCTTTCGAGGATTTTCACACATAAAATCTTAATTGCAGGTACCACATACGGAAGATACAATGTTAAATAGTTGGTTTATTGTAACCATTTGTTATAAATTAGTAATTTTCACAGGTTGTTAACGGAATGTAAACATTTAGATGGTGTTAGGAGTATTAACGTACATTTGAAGTTTTTCGTAACATTTGAAGTTATTAAAAACTTTATTTTTAATTTTTTGTACTAAAAATCTGTTCCACAGGTTTGGAAGTTTTATCGGCAATAATTGCGTGCTTGCCGTCGCTTGCAGCTAATCTCACCCAGTGAGACAGAGAAATCTCATATTCAGAAAGTCACGAGATATTTCTATACCTCAGGTGAGAAAAGATGCGTCTTTTGCAACTCCAAACCTTGCGTTCTCGCTTGATTCCAAAATTAACTTAAAAACAACTTTTTTCCTGAATACTGGAGATCCTCGTCAGTTCAGCGAGAGGTGTGATAAGGATTTCTAGGCGTTTAATATCGATTCCTGGTAACTATATTCGATAATACTGTTTTAGTACACATATGACACGAACGGCATGCCATAATCAACCAACATGTTCAATATTTGCATGCGCCTCGATTCGACTTAAAACTTACATTATTCGATTGAATAATTACACTTTTCACCATGTGGGTTTTTACTTCAATTTGCGACTTTACAGTCTTTTATTAAATATACAAAAAAGAAAACTCATATAATCATTATATACTTCAAACGATCTACATTTCATAATTTGAAAAAAATTCAAAAATGGTATATTATTCACTTTTCCTGTCTGGTCAATTATTATAACTGAAACTTGGAAACACTAAACAGACTTTATATCACCGTTTGTCACAAATAGCGACAATTTCTACTAAATGCCAGACCGAACGGTTTACTAATTTTCTTGTCATAATCCAATACTATGTCAATGGCATTCCCGTTTGGAGAAAGTCCTTACAGGCAACGTACAGGTTACATCCCCTGTCAGTTATCACAGCTTCAGGTCCCTTGAAGTTCTCAGGTGTACTTCAGTTTGACACAACCTACTTTGTTACCGGCAGTCTAGTAGACACTATCCTGTGGACCCGGATGTAGGTTGTAAATGTAACCATGTGTTGATTTATTTTTATTTATTGATGGATAATCTCATTAAATATGGTCGTCTCGTCTGTACGCACATTGTTCTCTTAAACTAAGACAGTAAATTCTTTCGTCATTTATGCAAACATCTAAATAATGTCAGAGGCTCTAAATAAAACAATTTTGTATACTAACGATTTAATTAAAAAGTGTAATTGGAAATACATATATATAGACACGTACTTTCAAAACTAGTCACGTATCATGAACAGGAGAATACGAAAACCGACTTTCCACAGTCGTTTGTCATAAAGAAATTGCGATAATTTTTACTGAATGCCAAACCGTACGGTTGACTAATTTTCTTGTCATGATCCAATATGACGTCAATGACATTCCCGTCTGCCGAAAGTCGATGTATGTTATTTGAGCCCTCACAAGCAACGTACAGGTTACCTCCCCTGTCAGTAGTCACAGCTCTAGGATAATTGAAGTTCTCAGGTGTACATGTAAAACGTACTTCTCCACTGAGTTTGACACAGCCTACTGTGTTATTGTCATATTCAGTATAGTAGACACTATCCTGTGGACCCGGATGTAGGTAGTTAATCCAACCACCAGTGGGTATAGTTATTGTAGTTATTGTCTTCCCTTGTTTACTGAGGATGTAAATCTTCCCACCAGTACCACCAACACAGATCTTATCACCGACAACAGCTATACCGTAACACCAACCAGGTACAGAATGTGTACTACCGGGCTCCATTGATTGTATGTCAACAAACTGTATTGACTTCTGATAACCTAGGGATACTACAGCTTTATCTTCACCTGGTATAATAGCAATATCCCATGTTTCACCAGATAACGTACAATCATGTAGGTACTCACCAAGGTCACTGTATACCAGTAACTTGGTACTACGGTAGTTACACAGTAGTAGACGGTTGTCGTCTGTCACAGCCATACTGGTTATCAAGACATTATCGGTAGACTTAATATCAAATTTCATGTCAAAGTCGAACTTTGTTGGCATCTGAATTGTTGTCGGTAAAACCTGAGCTTGTTTTGATTTGGATGGTTTATACTTGATCGGACATGGTGTAGACTCAATTTGTACTGACCCCAAGGATTCGATCTGGAGTTGTTGCTGTTGAGATTTTTTTAACGAAATTTTACAGGTCAACATCGATGCTATTATTTTTTGTAATTTAATATCGTAGTCGGAAATTTTCCATTTATACGAATTTAATAAAATAAATAGCTGGTTCTCTGATCCGTGTTTTGACACAAGCTCTAATTTACTGGTAACCTCGTCCAGAGATTTCATCATTGTAGATAATGTTTCTTTGTCAGATTGTATTTGCTTCTCGCATTTCGTCTTAGCTGATTTGATTTCAGATATCACTTTCTTTTCGAGTTCATCTAGGCGTTCCAAAAGTTTGGATTTAATTAGCGAAACATTTCTCAGCACATCTGATTCTTCATCATTTACACTCTTTAAATTATCTTTGCGGTTGCTTATAAGCGTTTTCAAAGTTCCACGTAAGCTAGATACTGTGCTAGATACATCTTCTAACATAAGTGATCTTCGAACTCCTTTGGAGGCAACGTCTACAGGAACACATTTTTGACATGTCCGGTGCGTTTCTGCCATACAGGAACGGCAGCATAAAGAATCATGTTCCACGCAGAAAAAGTCAAGTGCCATTTCGTCGTGTTTTTTACAACCACTTTGTACAGATAATTTTTCCTTGGGTAACGATCCAGGATCTATTAAATGATGAGAGGCGCATGCATTAAATGAACTATGGGCATTCAGACAGTCCGTACATAGGTTTTCCTCACAATCAGTACAGTACTTTACGGCCACTACGGGTGACAGTTCCTTACGTGAGCATGGACCGCAAATGGGTTTGGACGTTGCCATTCTTTTCTAAAAAAAATTAATAAATAAATTATAATCTAATAATGTAAAATGGAAATATGTACTTACAATAATGTCGTTTGTTGTTAATGTTTAACGCCAATGTCAGGTATTTTTTCTGCTATATCGTGGTGTCCAGTTTTGTATTATATTATTTTGTATTGTTTTGTAATACCCTGGGAAATACTTCGGGAGAAAAACTGGTAATCCTTGTTAGTTAGGATTGGAGTCGAGTACACCCAAGCCGTAGTGAGACTTCATGGAACCTATAAGCAGACTACCTTGACCACTCGGTCACCGAGGCGTCGCTAAAATAGTATCTTGATCTTTAGGGACAGTATTCCAAAATATTATATGTAACGGGTGCATTTAATTTATGACTTAATTTAAATAATTATTACTTGTTACTGTGTTTTCGTCATAATTGCTCGCACCATAAAAATGTATAACGTTCGCGTCATGTCAGCAGAGTAGCATAGGTAGAAGATAGTACTACACATTATAGAAATCAGTAAAATCATGTTAATGCGTGTTTCTTAGGCAGCGCCATCTCTAGGATTTAGGAGCATCCATCCATCTCTTGGATTAAGGAGTAGGCAGCAATCTCTAGGATTTATGAGTAGCCAGCCATCTCTAGGATTTAGGAGTAGGCAGCCATCTCTAGGATTAAGGAGTGACACACACACACAATTAAATTGAATTAAAGCAGTTCTACAATGTTACAATTATTTTTGAACAGCGTTTTTTGTTTACAAAAGATTAATTAACATTAGCAGCCATGTTGAATGTACCTAAATTAGCTCGATACATTAAAAAAATAACTATCAACCCAGGACATTTTTAAGTTGAGAAAAAACTACCTTTAAGTATGATTGCAGCGTTATTACTTTTAATCGAAAAGCTTGATAATTAATGTGGTCCGACGATGCTTGACGTAAAGGCACGATAAATATTAATTTTTAGTATTTTTTTCGCGAGACAAGGATTATCAGGTCTATATCAGATGAGCTCGTAGAGCGAATCTGATATGGACCTGACAATCCTTGTCGAGCGAAAACAAATTCTAATAATTTTTTATCGGTTATTTCTCAATTTAAATACATCTTTTTTTATTTGTTTTCGTTTGTTGTGACATATTTAAGGTAATTTTGCTTTGTAATAGTGCCGTTTTTACGGTAAGAATCTGTGCACTACTTCTTTTGTACAATTTTTATGCGTAAAGCGGTCTGACATGACGTCACTCCTACCTCATTCATTCAAAAACTGTTTAAGCAATTGTACGTACGGAGCTGGAGAGAATTTCAAATGAACGGAGATGAAATGTCAATCTGAAACCTATTTCAGCGTTACGAAAAAGTTTAAGGAAGTAGGTTATCATATTTGAAAACTACATTAATGTTTCTTCAAAGAAGAAAATTATTCTGATTACGATTTTTTTCACTGACCGGCTTGGTGTGCATGTCAGTTATTCCGTTTATGGGGCTACCGATATTGATAATTCAAATCAATCAATATTGTTTCTGTACCCCCTAAATATGTAATGAAAATATCTGCCCGTGTAACACCAAGCCATTAGTTGCCTATAGTATAAAGGGCTATAGCCTATCAACTACGTCTACGGTCACATACTCGATGTTTCGGCAATCTTCCTTCATTCAGCGATCAAAACGAAGTGTACTATTCTCATTGGTAGCCAAGGGTCACCTATATAGATAAGAGATCTAAGATTTCCCCTCAGTTTGCTGAGACTGGCCAGGGCTTGTACATGCATAAAATTTGTCTCTTGTTAATGAAGTTAATAAATGATCATCCGTTTGATTCTGACATGTTAATGGATACAATTGTTATGTATCAGGAAAATGAACATTTTGAGAATTTGAATTGTTTTCATGAAGATGAAAATTTGGATACTCTTAATAGAGGTGAATATGTAAGGAGACTAGATAAAAGTTTTGACATTAAGCTTGAAAAAGTTATCAAAGTGTTAAAGAAAGACCTGGATCAGACTGATCTAGTAAACCTGACGCATCGTGCTATACATATCGCAAATCAAAAGTGTGGCCCTCAAAAAAGAAAGAAGCAAGAGGATAACGCAAACAAGTCAGGAGCAAAAAAAGGGAAAAATGATGAAGCATCGGTAAGCAATACTTTATGATGTTCGAGTTGAAAGATCTTAGAGTAAATAAGAAAATAAGATAAGCTGTTTTAAGATATTTACAATATTGGTATATTTATAATGGTTCAAAATACGGGAGACAGTGAATAACATCAAATAACTCGGAGAGTTTGTATTATTTATTAATTTTTTTTGGGGTGAGAGTAGTTGCCTTACTATAATTGCATTACATTTAGCAGATCATTTTTCGATTGCTAACCAAGTTTGGTAACAGGTGCATCTGTTGTATCTAAAATGCAGAACACCTTCTCAAAAAGTCATTGAGTGTAATGCAAAATTTTTAGGAAAATCCACGGCGAGCATGGTTGTCTGAGAGCCGTGGTATTTTGATCGTTGCATGTATGTTCAAAAATTGTCAAAATTAATATCCAAATTAAAGGCAAAGAGAAAAAATTGTAGAAAATGTAACATGTTATGAGGTAGGGTCCTCATTTGGGAGAACGTCTTTATGAAGTAGGATCCTCTTTTGGGTGAAAGTTGTTATGAGGTCGGATCCTCAATTGGTTGAACGTTTTTATGAGGTAGAATCCTCATTTGGGAGAGAGGTTTATGAGGTAGGATCCTCTTTTGAGAGAACATTTTTCTGAGGTAGAATCTTCATTTGGGAGAATGTTTTATGAGGTAGGATCCTGTTTTGGGAGAAAAGTTTTTATGAGGTAGGATCCTCTTTTGGGAGAACGTTTTTATGAGGTAGGATTCCTCATTTTGGAGAACGTTTTTATGAGGGACAATGTTTTTGGAGCTAAGATCCTCATTTGGGAGAAGCTTATTGGAGGTCTGATCCTCATTTGGGAGAAAGCTTATAGGAGGAAGGATCCTCATTTGGCAAACAGTTTTTATGAGATCTTAACCTTATTTGGGAGAAAGCTTATATGAGATAGGGTCCCCATATCTAAATTACAGGCAACGAGAAAAATTTGTAAAAAATGAGGTAGGGTCCTCATTTGGGAGAAAGTCTATATATGAGGTAGTATCCTCATTTGGGAGAACGTCTTTATGAGGCAGGGTCCTCATTTGGGAGAAAGCTCATAGGAGGTAGGATCCTCTTGGGAGAACGTTTTTATGAGGTAGGGTCCTCATTAGGGAGAAAGTTCATACGACGTATGATCCTCAATGTGGCAAAATTTTATGATGTTGTTTTTCTGTTTATGGAGAAAAATGAGATTAAAAATATTATGGTATGGATTTAAGACAGTTTGTCTCATGGGAGAGAGTAAAAGCTACCGTTTTATGGTGTTTTGGGCAGAAGGTAGTAAAAAGATGTAAGAGTAAAAAGCTTTGGAATTGTAGAAGACTGTACGATAAATAAAAGATGAATTAGGGAGAGGCAGAAGTAATTCTATGATTTTATAGTTTCTTTTAACCTTTATTACGGGAAGTTACAGGACAAAATTAAACAGAAACATACGGGTGAAGGAAGAAAATATGTATTAATTTACGGAAGGGATAAATGAATTCTCGTGCAAGCCTGTGTAGTTTGTCCAAGTTAATAGGTAAATGTCATGTATGCGGAAAATATTTGAGAGAGTTAAGAAATTACCAGCTTCGTTATGTTTGCTTTATGATTAATGTGTAATGTTGTTTTGTTTGGTATTCAGTAAGCTAAAGGGTTTTAGAAGAGATAGAAATTTTAAATAAGAAAGAGACTTACTCTGAACCGTTTTATGTTTTTCATAATGAAATGACGGAACTTAAGACCATAGTTTTCTTTAAAATCATAAAATAATATTGGATATATAAGAAAGTAAATTAATGTAAAAAAAAAAAAAAAAAAAAAAAAAAAAAAAAAAATTAAATACAAATATTAAGTAAATAAATGATAGGTATATATATGATATTGATGATTCATGATAATAGCCGATATATAACAAGATTTCAAGATTTCACGATTTATAATTAGGAAACACTCACATATACAACGTGTAACAAGAGGTCATGGTAACACGAACTGTAACATGTCTTCACAGCTCAAAAGCCTGAATCCAAAGTTTATTATATAACTTGAAATGTTCCACATGACCTTCACACACTCTTACTGAACAAGAAGTTAAAATGTAGCCTAACATATTTTATTAGTCTGACCCAGACGCTACCACTGCCAGATTAAGCTATCTGCAGACTAGAAAAACGATCATTCATTAATCAGTCATTTGCCTCATTTAACAATTAGTAAACATTTCTTTCACAAAAAATAAAGTTATTACATGTTATTTGAAAAAAAAATAATAATAATAAAATTTAATAAAATTAAATTGAAAAAAAAGTAATAATAACAATAATAATAATAAATAAATACCATTCTCCCCATTAACATGAATTTTTAATTATTCACAGGGAAAGTGCTCGATTGACGAGGATAGAATTAATAAGAGAATAGATGAGTTAGACGCTCTTTTAGATAACACAAAATATGCAAAACAAAAGGGATCATTAAAATTTAATTACATTTCTGAACAAGATGAATCCTCCTAAAGATTTGTCAGACGCGTGTCCATCTGATGTTCGAATGTTTCTAGTGTTTACAGAAAAAGATGGGAAAACAAAAGTTCATAGATCTGGTTGTGCATTTATGTCCAAGAGGCAACACAATTCAAAATGTGATTGCCCTGTGAGAAGATCAGCGGGATCAGTCGATAGTCTCATTGGTTAGAGCTATTTTTCGTGACTTTGGTAGAGGTTCAGATTGGAATGCAGTATTTGGAATTGGGAATCCTGTCGCCGCTCCTATTATTAAACGTTATCTAGCAGCAATACAGTCTGTTAGTGCTACTACGCCAAGAAGAGCACCACCTTTATTCAGAGATAAACTTTATAAAATACTTAGACACATTACTTATAAACTCACAAATCCTAATCTTTCGATGATTTATAGATATATTTCATTTCGAGACCGGGCTTTTTTAAATCTTTTGTCTTATACTGGGGATCGAGCAGGCGATTTGGGAACGCTTCTATTAGATCAGATATTTGCTATTCCTAATAATGAGGGCATAATTTTAAATTTATGTACTGGAAAAACTGCAGATATTCATGATCCAAGAGTTGTTGTAGTTTTGAAGTGTGATAGTTTGGATTTTTGTCCGGTGAAAGTATTTAGAGTTTTGTAAGGAGAATGGTTTTGTGTTAACGTGTGGTTATGTGTTTAGACCGATTGACGCTCATTCAACAATAAGTGATAAACCGTTAACATCGTCTACAGTAAACGGGCGCCTTAAATCCTACCTGTGCAAATTGAATTTATGGGAGGGAGAGACACCTCATAGCACAAGAGGTGGTTGTGCTTTAACTTTAGCTTGGATGGGAATCGATCAGGAGTCCATAAAACAACATGTAGGTTGGAAATCTGATACAATGTTCCATCATTATACTGTGGGTAATGATATGTGTAGTAGATACGCTTCTGCGAAAGCTCTTTCGGTCATGCACAGTAAAACGCCTCGTCAAAAGATTAATGAACACTGTAAAGGCTATTTAAATTTTAAAAAATTCAGTGAATGTTAGTTCTGGTCTGTATCTTAAGAACTTTGTTTCTTTTGTTTTAGAACTCTGTTTTGAAGCAACAAATTCAGGAATTAAAAAACAGCTTGATTGTTGATAATGTGGCTAACGCGTTGCGTGAAGTAAAGGAGTATGCTGCTAGGGCAAATGATATCAATATCGACACTTTGCAGATGAAATTAATGCATCTTGATGAGATGGGCAGGCGTTTTAATCACAGTGTAGGGAATTGTATTCGTTGATCCTTCAACGTTTTCTATGTAACAAAGATCAGCCTCGCATTGGTCATTTAGCATTTAGTCACGTCGCTATTATGTTCTCCAGCTGAGGCTAAGGTGTATGAAAAGGAACAAAAATTCTTGAAATTACACGCTAATAAAGGAATTGATATGGACCCCTCCAACATTAATTTGGCGCCCAAAGTAGAAAATGCACAGAAGAACATGCCGTCGTTCGATCAATTTGAAACAATGTTGCAATTTATGCAAAACTTTGTTTTACCTCATCAACAACCTATGCGTTTTTCAAGGCCACCAAGACCATTTTTCTTTCAGCAAAGGAGAGGGGTTAACCCCAATGTTAGGCCTCGCCCAGGTCCAAATTATTCCGGATGTCACATCTGCGGTGACGTGTCTCATTTCCAAGTAGACTGCCCACGTAGACAATAACTTGTACATTAAACTTGTTATCTTTACAGATACCGTTTTATTCACCTATGTTGCCTTTTCCATGGGAGTTTCATGACCAGTTTTTGCCCTTGAAAGTTGAGAAACGTTTACAGACTCCAGTTTTTAGTATCATTGGAAAGTGATGCGAACAGCTTAGAAACTCACGATATTTTGAGTTTTGACCTTGATTTTAAATTAGATAATGTGCATGAATTATTATCAGAGCCATTTTTTGTATATAACCAGGATAACTTTGTAGCTGGCAATGTGCATCGTAACTTTACGCAGTGGAACACCTTAATTACAAATTCTGAAAGTAATGTCCTAAAGTGGATTAAAAACGGTGTTGATATCAATGACTTCTTCCAACCATTTAATGGAGAATTCTGGGGTATACAGTATGACCATAAGTATCCACTGCCTAGACAATTTCAGAACGCCCAAAATTGCAAGGCTTTTGTATATTTCATAAATTCAGAACTTCAAGAAAGAGTCATTTCCGGTGCAATTTCTTGTGTAGGAAAAGTTGGAGAGGTTGCGCCACCTTACATCGTTTCACCAATAACTATAGAACCGACCAAATGAAGAGTGTGTATAAATCTTATGTACCTTAATTGTTTCATGATAGATACTCATTTTACCTTAGATACATTGTCAGAAGTCCCAAAAATTGTAAAGAAAAATAGTTTTCTTAATAAACTCGATGATAAATCAGGTTATGATAATGTTTTGATGTCAGAAAATTCTATGAGTCTATTGGGCTTTCAATGGGGTGGTTATTATTTTCAATGTAATACATTAACATTTGGATGGACAAACTCTGCTTTTGTTTATCATACAATAAATCAAAGAGCTGTTTCACGTTTACGACAAAAGTCCGTTTCATGCCTCCTGTACATTGATGATACATTAATTGAAGAATTCAATGGATATTTACCACCGCAGTTGGACAATTCTACAACACGTGCTAAAATAGCCATTAAATTAGCTGTAAAGTTATTTGTTAGTCTAGGATATTTTTTGAACATTGAAAAGTCTGTTTTAAAACCAACACAATCTTTAGTCTTTTGGGAATGATTTTAGATACAGGAAAGATTTCGTTCTTTTTAACTGAGAAAAGAAAAGAAAAACTCAAAAATGTCAGAAAAATGATTTTACAAAATAAGAAGGTACCAGTCGCTGTTATACAAAAATTCACTGGTTTGTGTATTTCAATGTGTTTGGCCATACCTGTTGCAAAGTTGTATACTTCTGTTTGTAATCAGGCGATTTCAAATGCGATAAAAAAAACTCTTCTGATATTATCATTGATGAAAAACTAAGGGAAGAAGTTCGGTTTTGGGAGTTTTTCGATTCATCGGATAAACCTTTTCCTTGGGTAACAGACAGACACTTAACTCTAAAAGTCACATCTGATTTATCTGATTACAAATGGGCTTGTACTATTTCAGGTCCTAATTTGGACCGAGTTTTTTCAGATTATTGGAATGACTCAATTATGTCAGCACCAATTATGATTAAGGAGGCTCTTGCTCTAAAAAACTCTTTATTGAGTGTTTCAAATGCTATAAATAACAAGCGTATTGTTGCATATGTAGACAATCAGGCTGTGGTGTACGCCTGGGAAAATCAATACTCGAAGAATTATGATTTAGCAGCAATTATGAAAGACATTTTTCAAATAATGATGGAAAATAATTGTACATTGTCACTGGTTTATGTACCCTCTTCTGAAAACCAGCAGATCTTCCCTCGCGTACACTTTCCAAGTCGGACACAACAATTAGTAAACGCACATGGGCATATATAGAATACTTGTTCGGAAAACACGATGTTGACATGTCGCCTTAGACAGCAATGCAATGGTCGATTATAATGGTGTTACTTTAGAACATTTCACACCTATGGCGTCTCCCTTTTCATCCGGTATTGATGCCTTTAGTCAATGTTATATAGTTGAGAAAAAATATTATGCTTTTCCTCCTTATTGCTTAATACCAGCTGTCATTAATTTTTTGATAGAGGAAGAAATCAACTTTAGTTTTTCCTCATTTTGTTCCCACTCCACCTTGGTTCCCTTTAGTTCTGAGATATGCATATATTGTAACTGTGGGTTTTCAAGGAGATCAAGGAGTTTGATTATTTCCTTCATGGAAAGGGTACCAAGTTGATAAGCGCGGACTACAATTTGATATGTTAGCAGCAAGGTTTAGTTTTGGAGACGAAAGAAGGAAGAACTTTTATCCTGATAAATTCATGTCAATTAAACCCGATTATTTTTCTCCTGTTCTTTTGATAGGAGATTCAATGATAAGATTTTTGGAGGGTTTCAGATCAGAAGTTTCTGTTATATCACTTGGGGGAGCAAGAATTAATGATGTATTTGGTATTTTAAAAAAATGAATTGGAGAGATTATCAACTTTTGTTGTAATTATTCATATAGGAACAAATGATGTAAACAAAGTTTATACACCTGTGAAAGATCAGCTAATATGCGTAAAAGAGGGATTAAGGTTCTTTTTTGAGAATATAAAACAATTACAAGTGAATCAAGGATTTGCTGTAGTTTTTTCTGGATGTCTGTATACTAAATCCCCTATTATCAATGAACGTATTGATGAGTTAAATAAATATTTATATTCATTGTGTCGACAGTGTGAGTATTATTTTACTGATCATTCGAAAAGATCAGGTCCATATGAATGCTATGGGAGAAAAGATGTTATTGAATAATATGAAAGGGTTTGTTTAATTTTTAGTTCTGCTCGGGCTTTAAACACCATTAATCAATCAATCAATCAATCAAAATAAATATTTAGTTCAGGATAAGTAGTAGTTAGTGTTAACGGCGTTATTTTTGTTTTAAATTTAGTTTAGGATAAGTAATAGTTATTGTTAAAGGTGTTATTTTTTGCTTTAAATTCAGTTTAGGATAAGTAGTAGTTAGTGTTAAAGGTGTTATTTTTTTTTTGTTTTCAATTTAGTTTAGGATAAGTAGTTATTTGTGTTAAAGGTGTTACTTTTTATTTAACTTTAGCTTAGGATAAGAAGTAGTTTGCGTTTAAGGTGTTATTTTTGCTTTAATTTTAGTTTAGGATAAGTAGTAGTTTAAGTGTTAACAGCGTTATTTTTTGCTTTAACTTTAGCTTAAGATAAGTAGTAGTTTGTGTTTAAGGTGTTAATTTTTGCTTTAAATTCAGTTTAGGGTAGGCAGCAATTGGTGTTAAAGGTGTTATGTTTGCTTGAAATTTTGCATCGAATTGATTTCTCTGTGCTTTGTTGATATAATTCCTAAAATAAATTTGTAATTTGGTCTGAAGCTAGAAAAATTAAGGAGAAATTATGTCAAAATATATAGATATAATTGTTAAGAGCATGTAATTTTATTTGTTATTAAATTTTTTTGGTCAATATTACTTATCGTGAGATAATAAATGTTTTAATTATAATGTTGTTTTTAATTAAACAGTTGATACACATAGTTAATTATATTCATGTTTTTGTTTAGTTGTATTGTGGGGGTCTTGTGGTTTGTGCGAAAAGTGAAATTATTTCAATTTTATCAGACCGGGATACTCCCTAAGGGATAATGTTTTCTTATACTGAAGGTTAAGTTTCTATTAACCTGGGGTTTACTTTAGATGAAAGATTTTTATGGTTTTCTCTGAACATTAAGTTCTGATGTCATGGTGATATCCCAGATTTTGTTGACAGATTTTTCATGACCTGTGACTGTTTTTCTTAGGTGTTTGGTGTCTGGTAGATTATTTTTGGAAAATGTTAATGTCATGGTTAATGTTCGGGTTAATGTTCATGGTCAGTCTATATTAAGAGACTTTGATGGGTTATCGGTTGTTAAGAATGGGTTCATGATTAATTAGGAATTTGTCATTTAGTTAATTAAGTATTGAATATATGTTTAGGTATAGTATGTTTGGGTAATGTGATGGTAAGTGGTTTACATATGATGCCAAAGTGTGTCTTTTTTCCCCTGAATTTTTTGAAGTCCATATCTTATATATATTGGGACACTGGGGTATTAATGAGAATAGAATACTATTCTCATTGGTAGCCAAGGGTCACCTATATAGATAAGAGATCTAAGATTTCCCCTCAGTTTGCTGAGACTGGCTAGGTGGAGTTACTGCATGGGTTTGGATCATTTTAGGTTACAATATATACTGCTGTTTTGCGTGGTCATCAAAAAAAAAAAAAAAAAAAAAATAAATAATAATTTCTTATCCGCTTGGTGTCCCAGTATTTTTTCCTTGATTTTTTGTAGTCCATATCTTATATATATTGGGACACTGGGGTATTAATGAGAATAGAATACTGTTAAAATATCCTGCATTTTATTCTCTATTAATGATAAACATGTGTTTCAACCCGATTAAACGACGTTAAATGGAGAGACTTTCAAGACCTGTTTATCGCCGAAATTCGAGCGTACTGCCATACATGGGAGGTGGTGGGGGTATTGTATGAACATTGTTCGTTATTCTTATTTCAGCAGACTAATAAGATACTCTCTAGGTACTGATTGTGTGTTGCGTTTTATATTTTGTAACACTTCTTAGTGTCTGGACAGGTCTGATTAATTGCAGCAAAGATTTATTATTTCTTTCGTGGTGTTTGTTTTCGTGATGTTATTTATGAGCTTTGGTTAGTAAATTTCCCATTAGTGACCACGATCTAGAAATAGAAGTAGGTCGTTATAAAAAAAGTTCCAAGAGAACAAAGAGTTTGTAAAATTTGTAAAACACTAGATGATGAAAATCACTTCTTCTTTGCCTGTAAAAAAGTTAATGAGATACGAGTTTTTTTTTACATAAAATAGATAGGTATTATCCCAATTTTAACCAGCGTAGTTCAATAGAGAGACTGAAAATTGTTCTTGACCCTATACCAGATATCTTGCCCAGCGTTGTCGACTACATAATTGTGAAAATAAGGACCACACTGGTCACTAGTATCTGTTATAACTATATATAATTAATTTACATGTTCAATCATTTTGTTCTCTTTATGTGTTTCTGTTTGTAAGTTCTTTTGTATTTGCTGAATCCGTCAGGGTTTATGTTTTTCAAATAAATAAATATAGGTTAGTGATGTGCCATTGGTAAAAAAATAAGGCAGATTCTTCTGCAATGTGTTCGCGCATGACAAATGACCAACAGCTGATAATTTCTAATATTCTGTTGAAGTAATGTATCTAGTGAATCCTTACAATTTGAATGGTTAATCAAGACGGGGATATCATACCGTATTCCACGTGAAACCCCGGGGATGTTGAATTTAAAACCAGTTTCAAAATGGCGTCTTTTCATCGAACAATTCATTTGTTTTACATAATATAAATAGTTAAACACAATATTAAGATTTCAAATATCGATTTTAAATACATGCATTAGATTACGTAATCTATCATCTCCGTTAGTCTAGATCACCCAGACGCATATACAATAGCGTCTGGGATCACCTTGTTATAATTTTGCTACCAATAGGTGGAGACAAAACAATTATTCCATTTTTAGGACCCTATATTTAGGCCAGGAAAACCATGCAATCATGTCTATACTTATAAAATGACGTCACAGTAAGATTCTCTCTTGATTGAGCATAACAATAATATTTGTTTTATTAATTGATAAAGTAATATTTTATAAAAATATTCAAATGTGAACTTTGCTACAATTTTCTATACACTTAAAAAATTACTTCCGTTCCTATCAGAAGTGACTTCTGATATGAACGGAAGTAATTTTTTAGACAATAAATATATCATCCAATCAAAAATTACGCCCAGTTTTTGGCGTAATAGTAACGAGTTCAATATAGAGATGAATCCATGCAGGCGCACAAATGTAATTGTCTGGATGATCGAGACTATCATCTCCATCTGCGATTTATTTTGAAATTAGCAAGGGAGATAACCGATACCTAAACGTATTCTAAAATGACAAACAAAACCATTTGCATCAACTTGGAAAGTAAAATTTATCATTTAAAGTTTTGGTGGGAATAAAAAGTCGTCAAAAATATCAATTTAAAATGCCATAAAGTTTCGTAGGAAGGAATGTGTTGAATGGGAGGTTCTCCAATAGTGGCCGGTGGTCCAAACTAAGTTTTTTCTTCAAGCATGAGACTTGTCTATTTTCTTATTGATATGGAGTAGGCATTGCCAAATTGCGAGCACAGACAATATTTTTTATCACTATTATCAATATTTAATGTGCATTTCATAATTGACGTAACTTCCGAACACCCTAAAATTTCCTCTAAATTCCAGTGCTCGCGTGACGTCTTTCTTTGTAACGGTGACGTCACATGAAATGTAATTTGATTGTCAGTTTTTAAAGATTGATTTAGAGATTGCAAAAAATAGTATCAAATTCGTATTTGTAAACTTTATTTTCAAGTCTTTCTTAAAATTATTTTAGTCCTTTTTGTCATTCACTTTGTTTCAGTTTTTTGATGATATCAACTTCCGGACGAAAAAACTCAATATCATCATTAAGCAGATTTTGATCACGTGATTTCATTTTGATCACATGACACATAATTGCCGTAGAGCTAACCGCTCTTCGCGGGCCCGCTGCGAGCTGTGCTCGCTATAATACGCTAGAATATTAGTACAAGAAGACTTCAACAGAATATAATTGTTATTCGGGCTTCACAGGGGATATGGGTTCATATTCCTTGTCTGTATTCTATATTCCCTTCGACTCCGGCTCAGGGAATTTAAAGCACAGACAGGGAATATGAACTGTGATGACATTTGTTGACACGATGTACCTGAAATATTTATGCACAGTAAAATCCAGTTTATACACAATTAACCCGGCTTTATTACTTATTAATGCACACACGTAACTACTTCCGTTGTTGGCATATTTACATTCCAAGAGGTTATATTTAGTAACCGGAACCTATTCGAATAGATTGTGGTGCAAACACGCAATAGTTCAGGTGTAGGACCACCATAGTTTTTTTACTCTTCGGCTATATTAAAATTTGATAATTTTGACTTATACTAGAAAATTTACCTTTGTTTCAAATTAAGTGACACTTCTGGCCCCTATAAAAATTTCACAATATGTTGCATGGCATATAAGAAAAAACGCTCAACCTTAAGTCCACGTGGTCTAAAAATCAACTTTCACTTTCTATTTCAGTCCAAAAATAGTGCTTGTCCCTGATTGACACTCAACATTTTTATGTTCATTTAAAACCAATAAAACTTTATCCTCAAGTTTCCTAGAATATTCAGCTTTCCAAAAATACCAAATTTATTCTGGTATCATGTGCGGTTCAAATTCTATATGATGCAAGAGTGAACCTGTCTGTTGACTAGTACTACTTTTACGTACAACCTCTGGACTGGTTCCCGGTATTTGGTGGTCCTACACCTAAAGAAGATGTTTTTGTTCAACAAATTAAATAAAATTTTTCCTGGTCTTAGATGTATGTTAGTCGAAACAAATTCTACAATTTTGTTGAATTCCTTTCAGCGGTTTTCAAGAAATGCATGAAAACATACAAAGACCTCACATGCGCGTTATCATGAAAAATTAGCTTGGTAATCAAGAAATGCATTATTCCTTAATTTTTCAATTTCTTAGTTGCAGATGTAAATAGCAAGCTTGGCAATATACATCCAACACAAATGAACTTATTTCACACATAGAAAGGCACTAATTACATAATTTTATCATAAATTTTGCATCTTTTTTAGTTTATTTCACATCCCCCCCTTTTTACAAAGTGAGATACTGAGTACCTTCAAACTGTTGGGATAAGACTTTTATCTCTTGAAATACATTTCAATTAAGAAAAATAGTATGAAACTGTCCTAATTATGCACCTAGTACATCCTGAGAAAGTTTTTGAGTTCAAATTTAAATTTATTGATATTCAGTTGTACTATATTTTGGAGGTGTACATTAATAGTTTCTAAACTGAGACTAAAATTTTATGAATTTCATTAAATGCGTTCACTATTCCATTAAGCTGAATAGCCAAATGAACATTCTTTACTAAAAAAAACCACTAAAGTTCAAACTGGCATACAAAGAAACAAAATTATATCTTGCCCTGGTGTGAAATTGCAAACATTGGCCAATTTCCCATTACTGCTCATGTTTAAGGAATTTTTGACAGAAGTACTATCATCTCAAGGCCCAATTATCTTAACAAGTACAATTATTGCATATGGTTACTAGTTTACTAACAAATTTACCCCTAGCAAGCATCAGATTAGAAAATAAATAATTTTAGTATTAACCCATGCCAGCAATGTAACCGACTTAACCCGCAGGTGTAAAATTGACAAATTCATCTTAAATACACTATTTTTCTGCATACTAGAATGTCTACCAGTTCTAGTTTTATACATTTTGACCCTTTCATTACATCCAAAACCTAAAACAGGAGTTTATTTAAATTAAAGCACATTCTACTAAGCGCGGACCACTGCAGACCCCATAATTTCATACAATATTACATAATACCATATTTAGGCTGAAATTTGACCCCCTATAGGTTTTGGCTCTGATAAGCAATTAAAATGATAGTCTTGGTGATTTACCATCTTTCAGTACCATTTTTATCTAAAGAAATAGAAGTTGATATACCTGTCTATGGCCTCTTCAGGTGTAGGACCACCATAGTTTTTTTACTCTTCGGCTATATTAAAATTTGATAATTTTGACTTATACTAGAAAATTTACCTTTGTTTCAAATTAAGTGACACTTCTGTCCCCTATAAAAATGCACTGGCTGAACATTCTGTCAAAATTTCACAATATGTTTCATGGCATATAAGAAAAAACGCTCAACCTTAAGTCCACGTGGTCTAAAAATCAACTTTCACTTTCTATTTCAGTCCAAAAATAGTGCTTGTCCCTGATTGACTCTCAACATTTTTATGTTCATTTAAAACCAATAAAACTTTATCCTCAAGTTTCCTAGAATATTCAGCTTTCCAAAAATACCAAATTTATTCTGGTATCATGTGCGGTTCAAATTCTATATGATGCAAGAGTGAACCTGTCTGTTGACTAGTACTACTTTTACGTACAACCTCTGGACTGGTTCCCGGTATTTGGTGGTCTTACACCTTCAGACTCTGTGGTAACAGTCATTTAGGCGCTTTATTATTTAAGTTATTGTTGTAAAACATTTCAGTGACTCTTATAATTTGGTATATCTCCCTAGTATAATGGAATAGTCCAAAGTTGGGTATATAAACCGCTGCAGCACTAGTATTAAGGTCTTTTGTGGTCTTGTCGTTTGAGAGTAGTTCTTCATTAGTACTACATGTGTTATAGAAGACGGTGATAGAGTGCAAAGACAGAAAAGAGAACATTAGGTAACCATGAGTTAGATTCTTCAATAGTTATCTGCTTATCTGAATAAGGTTCGCAGGGGTACAGTTCACTAGTTAATTGTGCACGGGTATATAGTGCACTTGTTAATTGTGCACGGGTAGATGGTGCACATGATAAATAGTGCTCCAGACAACTGTGCACGGATACATACTGCACGGACCACTAGCCAACAAGAAAGCGTTCAGTTAAGTGCAACTGTCACTGTTAATTAAGGCTAAACACTCGGAAATCGCAACGCTACCACTGAATTAAATCTGGCAAATTGCCGAAGCGGGCATATTCCAATATCCTGAGATATACTCTGGTACGAACTCAGAGATCACGACACAGAGTACGCGACAGAACCCGTATCCTCTGTAAAGATCACGACACAGAGTACGTGACAGAACCCGTATCCCCTGTAAAGATCACGACACAGAGTATGTGACAGAACCCGTATCCCCTGTAAAGATCACGACACAGAGTACGCGACAGAACCCGTATCCCCTGTAAAGCGACACAGAGTACGTGACAGAACCGTATCCCTTGTAAAGATCCCGACACAGAGTACGTGACAGAACCCATATCCCCTGTAAAGATCACGACAGAATCCGTATCCCCTGTGAAGATCCCGAATAACGTATCACTGGTCGTTGTTCTACTGAGCGTTGATACTAATTTTATTGGTAGTTGAGATCAAAGGAAATTGTAACAAATTACCGATAAATGCCGATCTTAACTCTCCTAACTTAAACACAGAACCTGACTATATGATTTAATAGACATTAAATTAAATGTGCTGAAATTTCACCCCGGTCTATAATAACGGCACGTGGATAACTGTACTTGAGTGCCCTTGAGCCGTATGGACGTTACCACCGCGATGGGTCATTAGACTTTCTTGCGATTTATAAAATAAATTTTATAAAATAATGGCATACTCCATACTAACGGGCACTTCTGGATTATATATCGATCACGAGTCTTTCTTTCTTGATAACTAAAAATGCATCCATTATAACTATAAATAACTTAATTTTATCTTGAGAAATATCTATAGAAATGGCACACCCCTTTGTTTTGCTTTACAAAACGAAAGTAGTTTTTGCGGATACACAAAAAATTGCAGTTGGTAAAGGTATATGTTGTGAAAATATTTGTTTTATGTTCAATTAGCAATTAACAATGTGAATAACAATAGATTAATGATTTTAAATCCCCTTTAAATTAATTCTTAATTTGTTTACCTGGCTTGTGTCAGAGTAAACTCAACTGTGTCCCAAATGTACGACAACGGGAAATCTACTTTGAGGAGTGTGAAACCCGGATGTCGTTATGTCGCCGATAAAATAAAGTTGTGACAATTTTACAGAGCAGTTTAGCAATTTTATTAAAATTTGATTGGAATCTCAACAAATTATTTCTTAGTTTAATGCTAACATTAACATATTTTTTTTTAAATGGTGACCGTAAGTACTTTTTTGTGGAATCAAATGGTGATAACAAGTTGCTTTTCTTCTAAAAAGCAATCGTGGGCGCATATTATTTTTAATAAGTACAATATTTAAGATTTTGTGGTTCAATTAAAAACTTGCTGAAGGTTGTAAGTACAGCGTCACCTAAGAATCATGCAAATGGTGATAAGGGTATAATTTTTGCCAGGTCTATAAATGTTCGAAAATCATTCAGCATACAGCCTTGATCAATAAAAGTCACATTGGAGGTTTGATCAGTGGAAATAAAAATTAACTAGTTATAATTATACAGATTCATTCCGGCAAAATTAATGGAAAATTTTCATAACAACCAAACTGTTTCTAAACAAATATGATTTGCTTAAGCTGCAATATAGCTTTTATTGGCTTTTAACATCGTTTATACAATACACTTGATGGAATCCACTAATTTTTAAGAGACATGGCAAAAATAATGGCCTTATCACCTTCTGCATTAATTTTGTGCTGAACCCATCATGGAAGTTAAGGCAAATGTTTTATTTCTTGGTTGACAAGAACCTCCAACCTTATTTAGTTTTCAGAAGTACAAATAAAAATGGTTGTGCTTTCTATTTAATTTCCTCCCATTAGATTTGTACTCCTTCAGAAATTTTTGATCATTACTTCTCGAATATGGTCACAGCAGTCTTTCTTAATATTTTGAATAGTTTTCAATGCTAAATACTATACTGGTTCCCTTCTTGGTATCCTATAATTTTTGTATTCTTTAAAAAAAACTTCACTTCCTCCCAATCCTTTCCTTCTTTTTTGTCCCAAAATGTTCAAACTAAGTAAATAATAAAAGTGGTGTTATGTTCCTATGAATATAATTGTTTCCTTTAGATTGAACTTATTGGAGTTTAATAAATGAGGTTTTTATGGCCCGCTAACGTATGTGGTTGGGACATATAGAGTTACCCTTGTTCGTAACAATATGGTTAAGTTCTTGGTTAGATCCATATCTAAGGTACTATATGTAGTAGATCAATGAGATTTGGTCAGTAGATGTGTCTTGGGTATCATGACCCAACCTGCTATGAATTAGGTCACTGTGACCTACATTTTACGCATGAATGAATTGGTTAAGGTCTATATCTAAGGTACTATATGTAGTAGATCAATGAGATTTGGTCGGTAGATGCGTCCTGGGTAGCATGACCCAACCCACTATGAATTATGTCACTGTGACCTATATTTTACGCATAAATGACTTCGGTTAAGGTCCATATCTAAGGTTTTAATGTAGTAGACCAATGATATATGGTCAGTAGATGTGACTCAACCTATAGTGAATTAGGTTGCTGTGAACTACATTTTATGCATCATGAAATGACTTTGGTTCATGGTCTTATAAAGGTCAATATGCAGTACGGGAGGGCCATCTGTTGCCTCATAGACACATTTTCTAGTTTCTTCGGTGTAAGATATGCGGCCAAAAGAGTCTTTCCATTAAGGTAAGGTCGTCGGCAGGGCCAGTCCATTATAAAAACCCGGTATAAAACTATAAAACTTTTTAATGCTCTTCTTCTTTATATCAAAATACTTAAACGACAATCATACAAAAATATTATTGTATTGGAAATATATATTTTAAAAGTTCCATTTATTTTATTAGTAGAAATTGTCAACTACGCAATAAACAGTGTTTTTAAATTTCCCTTTATGAACCTCAATCTCTCAAACATACGGAAGCCTATTAGTACCATATGTGGTATTTTTTTTAACTTGTTATAACAACTTAGCTAACTTGTAATAACAACTTAGCTAACTTGTAAGAATAACTTAGCTAACTTGTAATAACAACTTAGCTAACTTGTAATGACAACTTAGCTAACTTGTAATTACAACTTAGCTAACTTGTAATTACAACTTAGCTAACTTGTAATTACAACTTAGCTAACTTGTAATAACAACTTAGCTAACTTGTAATTACAACTTAGCTAACTTGTAATTACAACACCCTGCCTGCAGTGATAATCGAACCCGCAATCTCAGTGTTGACAGACCACGTGATAAATAGTAGACGAACTATCTTAACAACTCTGCCACAGAGGCCCTGTTAGGTAGGTAGGTAGGTAGGTAGGTAGGCAAGTTATTTACGTAGGTAGGTGTGTAGATAGTAAAGTTAGATGGGTTGGTAGGTATGGTACCTGGGGAGTTTAGTAAGGTTGGTAGCCAGGTGTGTTAGGTTGATAGGTTAAATATGTAGGTCTTGTAGTAGGTATTTTAGTAAGGTAGTAGGTATGTAGTAAGCATTTATATAGGTTAGGTCAATAGGTATGTTTGGTAGGTTGTTATATGTTTTAAGTAGGTATGTAGATAGGTAGGCATGTTGGTAGGTAGGTTATGTGGTTAAGTAGGATAGTTAGTAAGGTAGGTAGGAAGGTTAGGTGACGTAGTTGTAACTTCTGGAGGTAGATAAATTAGTGGCTTGATTGTCGGATGTACATGTATGACGAAGACACAAACAGATATGCCTATTAGCCGGTTTGACATATACTGAGCCGTGAAGAACAGAGTCGTCGTGTTTACAAACGGAGTGTGTGACCTGACATAAACAAAGCCTTGTACGAACAAAGTGTGCGGCTTGACATATGCACAGCCCTGTACAAACAGAGTGTGCGGCTTGACATATGCACAGCCCTGCACAAACAGAGTGTGCGGTTTGACATATACACAGCCCTGTACAAACAGAGTGTACAGCTTGACATAGACAAAGCCTTGTACAAACAGAGTGTGCGGCTTGACATATACACAGCCCTGTACAAACAGAGAGTGCGGCTTGACATATACACAGCCCTGTACAAACAGAGTGTGCGGTTTGACATGTACAAAGCCTTGCGCAAACATAGTGTGGGGCTTGACACATACACATCCCTGTACAAACAGAGTTTACAGCTTGACATATACAAAGCCATGCACAAACAGAGTGTGTGGTTTGACATATACACAGCCTTGTACAAACAGAGTTTGCTGCTTGACATATAGACAGCCCTGTACAGAGTTTGCGGCTTGACATACACACAGCCTTGTACAAACAGAGTTTGCTGCTTGACATATGGACAGCGCTGTACAAACAGAGGGTGTGACCTGACATATACACAGCCCTGTACAAACAGAGTTTGCTGCTTGACATATAGACAGCCCTGTACAGAGTTTGCGGCTTGACATACACACAGCCTTGTACAAACAGAGTTTGCTGCTTGACATATGGACAGCCCTGTACAAACAGAGTGTACAGCTTGACATATACACAGCCCTGTAAAAACATAGTGTGGGGCTTGACATATACACAGCCCTGTACAAACATAGTGTGCGGCTTGACATATACACAGCCTTGTACTAACAAAGTGTATAGCTAGACATTTGCACAGCCCTGTACAAACATAGTGTACGGCTTGACATATACAAATCCCTGTACAAAACACAGTGTGTGGCTTGACATATACACAGCCCTGTACAAACAGAGTGTGCGGCTTGACATATATACAGCCCTGTACAAACAGAGTTTGCTGCTTGACATATACACAGTCTTGTACAAACAGAGTTTGCTGCTGGACATATACATAGCCCTGTACAAACAGAGAGGGCGGCTTGACATATACACAGCCCTGTACAAACAGAGTGTGCGGTTTGACATGTACAAAGCCTTGCACAAACATAGTGTGTGGCTTGACATATACAAAGCCGTGTACAAAGAGAGAGTGCGGCTTGACATATACAAAGCCAATTCACAAACAGTGTGTGTGGCTTGACATATACACAACCCTGTACAAACAGAGTTTACAGCTTGACATATACAAAGCCATGCACAAACAGAGTGTGTGGCTTGACATATACACAGCCTTGTACAAACAGAGTTTGCTGCTTGACATATGGGCAGCCCTGTACAAACAGAGTGTACAGCTTGACATATACACAGCCTTGTACAAACAGAGTTTGCTGCTTGAACATATACACAGCCCTGTACAAACAGATAGTACAGCTTGACATATACAAAGCCTTGTACAAACAGAGTGTGCGGCTTGACATATACACAGCCTTGTACAAACAGTGTACAGCTTGACATATACACAGCCTTGTACAAACAAAGTGTATAGCTTGGCATATACACAGCCCTGTACAAACATAGTGTACGGCTTGACATATACACATCCCTGTACAAAACAGCGTGTGCGGCTTGACATATACACAGCCCTGTACAAAAAGAGTATGCGGCTTGACATATATACAGCCCTGTACAAACAGAGTTTGCTGCTTGAAAATATACACAGCCCTGTACAAACAGATAGTACAGCTTGACATATACAAAGCCTTGTACAAACAGAGTGTGCGGCTTGACATATACACAGCCTTGTACAAACAGTGTACAGCTTGACATATACACAGCCTTGTACAAACAAAGTGTATAGCTTGGTATATACACAGCCCTGTACAAACATAGGGTACGGCTTGACATATACACATCCCTGTACAAAACAGCGTGTACGGCTTGACATATACACAGCCCTGTACAAACAGAGTTTGCTGCTTGAAATATACACAGTCTTGTACAAACAGAGTTTGCTGCTTGACCTATGAACAGCCCTGTACAGAGTTTGCGGCTTGACATATACACAGCCCTGTAAAAATGCAGATTGTGCGTCTTGACATATACACAGCCTTGTACAAACAGAGTTTGCTGCTTGACATATACACAGCCCTGTACAAATAAATGCAGAGTGTTCAGCTTGACATATGGACAGCCCTGTACAGAGTGTTCAGCTTGACATATGGACAGCCCTGTACAGAGTGTTCAGCTTGACATATGGACAGCCCTGTACAGAGTGTTCAGCTTGACATATGGACAGCCCTGTACAGAGTGTTCAGCTTGACATATGGACAGCCCAGTACAGAGTGTTCAGCTTGACATATGGACAGCCCTGTACAGAGTGTTCAGCTTGACATATGGACAGCCCTGTACAGAGTGTTCAGCTTGACATATGGACAGCCCTGTACAGAGTGTTCAGCTTGACATATGGACAGCCCTGTACAGAGTGTTCAGCTTGACATATGGACAGCCCTGTACAGAGTGTTCAGCTTGACATATGGACAGCCCTGTACAGAGTGTTCAGCTTGACATATGGACAGCCCTGTACAGAGTGTTCAGCTTGACATATGGACAGCCCTGTACAGAGTGTTCAGCATGACATATGGACAGCCCTGTACAGAGTGTTCAGCTTGACATATGGACAGCCCTGTACAGAGTGTTCAGCTTGACATATGGACAGCCCTGTACAGAGTGTTCAGCTTGACATATGGACAGCCCTGTACAGAGTGTTCAGCTTGACATATACACAGCCCTGTACAGAGTGTTCAGCTTGACATATACACAGCCCTGTACAAACAGAGTTTGCGGCTTGACATACACACAGCATTGTACAAACAGAGTGTGTGGCTTTATAATGTCTTTAGCTTCAAAATTACAATTTTGACTTTTTAGGATTTTCACAGTTTTGTCGATTATAAATATCTACCTGTTGAAGACTGCTAGTTGGTGTTTACTTTTTCCGACGCAGTCGGTATTATATTCACTTTTTACCCTTTGACCTCATGACACTTCACCTCTCGTAATTCTGTTTCTTGATTGGTTAAAAACCAATTGGACGGGGGTTCGGAACAGGGTTGTAAATTGGACAGGGGCTCGGACAGGGTGGTAATTTACCTTTCAAATTGTGTACTATTATTAGATTTTACCGTCTGTTTGTTTATAAAATTATTTCATAGTGCAATTTAAGTATAAAGAACGATAGAGATGGGCTGCAGTTTGTCAAATTTTATATCAAACAACTTGTACAATTTACATTTCAAATTGTGTACTATTATTAGATTTTACTGTCTGTTGATAAAATTATTTCATAGTGCAATTTAAGTATAAAGAACGATAGAGATGGGCTGCAGTTTGTCAAATTTTATATCAAACAACTTGTACAAAAATGTTAAATATTTTTTATTTGAAGTACAGCGCAAATTAAATGCAAATTAACACGCTGGATTTTAGCGGGTTTTTATGGAGGATAAAACAGACGAAGAGACGAAATTTTAATTAATTTCTAAATACAAATTAACAATCATTTTATATTCATTTTGATATTAAATTAAATGTATTGTTCTCAAGCCAATTAAAATTGTCTAACCAGGTATCATAGCCAGTAAAAATAACAACCAATGAAAATTGTCCAATCTTGTCAGTAGTTCGTTAACTGGTGACCGTTGCCATATTCTAGCAGGATGTCTAAAATTACAGTCACAATAACATTGCCTTAACATTTACTTGGTACATGTGTTCAAAAGTTGTTCACCGAGTGAAGTTAACATTATAGACCTATTTCCTTACTTAGTGTTATATCCAAATGTATGGAGAGATGTGTCTATAAACATGTCCACATTTTTTACTACAAAAAGTACAATCACACCCAGTCAGTCGGTATTTACTAGAGACAATTCTGCCGTAAACCAAATCATAAGCTTGTCCAACTATATTGGGATAGCCTTAGATAAAGGAAAAACAATGTTGGTCGAATTTTGTGACACAAGCAAGGCATTCGACCGTTTATGGCACAAAAGACTCTTATTCAAACTTCAGAATTACTTGAAACTCTAGTTTGAAAAATATCTTTCAGGGAGGGAACAAAGAGTGATTTTTAGCGGTGGGAATTCTGACTGCAGGAGTTTCTCGGGTTGTATTTTAGACCCTTTATTGTTCCTATTTTTTAACGATATTGTATATTGTAGAAAATATCAATGCTTGTGTTAAGCTTGTTGCATATGACGCAAGCATTTATTGATAGTAGACAGTCCCAAAGTAGCTGCTGACATACTAAACAGGGATCTAGCTAAAATTCATAGCTGGGCAAAAAGTGGTTAGTACAATTTAACCCACAGTAAACTAAAACGATAACTATATCTCGTAAATCAGTCAAGCCAAGTCATCCACCTTTTCTTGTGGGCGGGCTCAATTAATATTCATGAAGTTGCTTCACATAAACACTTAGTTATTTTATTCTTCAAGTAATGGTTCTTGGCATGACGCCATTAATTACTTTGTTAAAATATATTATATTAGAGTTAATTTCCTTCGTAGAGTACACTGTAAATATAACGGACGCGTTTAAATTTTATACGCGTAGTGTGCAAAGATTTAACACTGCATGTTCAAGAAGTGGTCATCTTAACAAACATTTTTAAATATCTGTGTTTCAAACGTTCACATTCAAGTGTTCAATAAATTTTAACACTTAAGAGTTCAAAGGGGAAATGAAATATATCTTTGTTTTTATATTTTTTTGATGCACATTGAATGAAATAAAAAAACCATACATAATGATATTTTTCAAATGCCTTTAACATAGCTATTTAAAGTTACATTGGTGTTGTCTGTCTTGTTTCTTTCAAACACATGTTTCATCATGAATAAAATAATGTGCAGTGTTCATGTCGTTCGTTTTATTAATTCATAGTTCACATTTCCAAAATACTTCTGTTGCAAACATTTGTATGGTTTAAACTGCATTGTAAATGTCCTAATCTATTCTGTTATTGAACACTGTGTGTTTATCAAGGGTTCTATTTCTGAACACTGGTGTTCGAAATTAACCGCGCTATATAGTACCAGAATGCACCACCGGAAGTCTGCAGGTTTCAGGTTTGGGCGTTGGAATTCAAAGTTGCAGACGTAAAGTATACTTGCAGTTGTCATGGAGAATGAAGGATTAATTTGTTCATTTACAACATATCACTGCTGAAAGTTCATTCTAATAACCCCAACTTGTTTGTTAATTGTTGGTCTGGATCATATGACATGTGAGTGTATGCCAGAGATACACAAGGCAAATTGTATCTATCCAAACTAAAGGACGAATAGAAAGAAATGCTTGACATGTAGAAATGTTAGAGACTGTGCTTTGCAACGGACTTCTACGTAAAAATCGCAAAACTTTTGAGTGGTGGTGGATAAATTTACCCGTTTGCCTCCTGTAATATAGGGAATGAAAGAGAGGTTGATGACTTGTAGGATGGATAGACATATTGTGTATTCAGGCATGTACTAAATTTTATCTGACCATTTATTTGGAGTTATGTACATGTATCTGTCATTTGTTCTTGTTTGTTTCTCTTTTAGCATGTGCTATATATGTTTATTGTTACAACTCATCAGGAAAGTGCATTGAACAGAAATGAGATTGATGCTTTTTCAAAGACAGTTTTATTCAGAGTGTATTTTAGTAGGTTCATTATGTCTATATAAATGTATCAATGGTGTAAACGTGTTTTTATTAAATGATATGTTACCAATCAATGTATGTCTTTTTTAATACAAAGCAATTTACTATTTATTATTGATTATTGGCTTAAAAAGAAACTCTTGTTGAGGTATGTTAAATATTTTTATGCCTAAATATATAATTCTAGTGCATTCATTTGCTACCAATGAATCTGATTGGATAATGACTTCTGAAAAAACTACAGTTTCTCTGCTTGTTAATATTGGAAGTCACTATCTTGAGTAATCTGATTAATTAAAAATGACATTTGGATGTTCAATTCATGGTATAGTATGGTAATTGAAATGTTGCCCACATCACATGTAATGATCTGGTAAATTTATTATGCTTTTGCCTTATATCAAAATTATTTTCTTAATTGAATTGGGTTTAGTGCCACTTTCATCTTCATTTTTCATTTTCAGCTGTATCATTACCTCTAGTATTTATTCGGAAAAATCTTTCCTATACCAATTAATAGAAATAAAATCCTCTCACTTTTAAAGATATATTTGTCTTAAGTTAAGAAATATTGCAAACATATTATTTTTTTGCAGCATAAAAGTTTTTATGTTTTTACTGAGACATTTAATAAATTAATACTTATCTTATTTATTTATTTTTATTGGATATGAAAATTTACAAAAATATTTTTAAGTATGGTTGAAATGTATTGTCTAAACTACAGATACATTTTAATGATATGAGTATATTTAGATTATTGATTGCAGTACATTTTCATTTCCAAATCGACTGTATCATCCTTTACAATTTAGCTAGTCGGAGCATGTTACCCACTGCACAAGGTGTTCATAATCTTTACATTCTTTCTTTGAACATGTTCTGTGTGTTCAAAAAGTGTTACAGGGCCTTAGAACACGTCTTGGCATTAAATTCTTGAGAACATACAGACGTGTTCAAAACATTGAACAAAAGGTAATCAAAACGTTTACGCTAGTGTTTAAAAACGACACACATAGACACCCAACAGCAGAACACCAGTGTTCAATAACTTAACACTTGGCATAAATATGATGAACAACAGTGTTAATTTTGGGAACGCCATTACACGTTCAATTAGTGTTACAAAAAAGTGTTCATTAGGTGTTCTCAGTTTTAACACTTGAATTTACAGTGTACGATTTGTCCTTGACAGGTACGCTTGGAGAGAATGTAGTTTTCTTATATAAGACTTATTCTTGAATATAGCGATGTCGTATGGCATAACCATACACAATGCTTAGTAAACAAGTTAGAGATTGTCCAGGTAGACGCAATGGGTATTGTTACGCGAGGCACAAAATTGAAGTCGTTAGAAAAACTTTATCAAGAGACCGGTTGGGAAACACTTTCGGATAGGAGGGAACACTTTTACTTATTCTATTATATAAGATTTTAAACAAGGAATCCCCAAATTATTTATGGATTTGTCCTAGCTCAATTGGTGATCCACATTTTACTCGCCATGTCGAAATTATTGTTAATGTTCGTACCCGAACGAACTTCTACTCTGAATATTTTCTGCCTGTGACCATTAACATGTGGAATAGTTTACTATTAGATGTACGAAAGTCTTCCTCATAACGTATATTTAAAAATAAATTAGAGACTCAAAGTCACTCCAAAATACCATTACGGCTGAACTTGACAAGGACAGATGCTACAATCAAGGCTTCGTATGAACAGCATTTCACAGTCTACATTAACTAAGGCAAAATATAATGTTGTCGAAAAAAATAAACTTCATTTAGCATTTGGGACATCTGATTATTAGTATAAATGTAGATTAACTTTGCTTGCGTCGAATTGTGGCCATATCATGGGGTACAGTTTTAATTGGGTAAGAGTAATAATTATAGATTACTTGACATTTTCCATATCGCCACTTATATCAGACCGAGACTCCCATATTAAACTCGAGAGCTTCCTCGAGGGCTGATATGGGTGGAGGGCTGATATCCGGGCCATCTGGAAAATGACATGCCATAATCTCTTTACCACATATTTTATCCGGAAATAAAGCCGTTGAAAACATTTTAAAATGTCAAAAAAGTAATCAAACACAAAAACATATAAAAACAGTTCAGTATTATAGGTTTTAGAAGAAATATTTATCACAGATGTGTCACTGTAAAAACGCCTAGTATTTTTTGTTTGGTATTTTCATTTTTCATGCTTTCAACAAATGTAGAGGTTTTCTGGAGTGAGAACAACAAACCTGTCATCTGTAATTACTTTAGTTGAAGTTCTTCTGCTATGTTGACATATGAGGGGAAGTGCAAAATTAAAGCGGAAGCTAAAAGCCAATATCAGTCACCGAGCTAATATCGATATCTGACCCGAGGGCATACATCGGTCAATCACTTCCGGTCATTAGAAAATATGCAAAAATGTTCATATTACTTCCAAATATGTGATAATAACCGATAAAAACCACAGACATACTGGCAATCCTTGATTTCTCAATCAAAGTTTTGACACATCGCTTATCAATAGCAAACTTACGAACTTGACCATTCGGCCACTTCAGTCCTTAAACATTAATTGCATATACATGTATTCAGGACGATAACAAGTTAACTAATAATAGTTCAATTTGGCAAATGGGATGGATCAATTGACAAAAAAGGACTATGAAAAGTTGTCATGGACGGAGAATGCTACCAAGAAATATATTTTATAGTTTAAATAGTATAAAATCGCATTTAAAAGGAAACGAGAAAAAAACATACAAAATACATCATGTAGGAGAGTTCGTGAAATGAATTTTAAAATGACTATATTTCCCCTTTCCCAGGTAACGAAGCGTTTTTTCCGGCTACAACGTGAAATGTAACCGAATAAATGAATTTAAAAATAACCCATTAAGCTGTTATTATTGTTTCATTTTATTTCGTGATGTTAAACTCTAGTTTTTTTATTGATAATGTGCGTATCACTGCGTACATGTATTGACGTCGCCTGATTGACTACAGCATTCAAAAGTGGCCAATCAAGTAATTTCCTGCGTACGTGTTTGGCTCGTCACATGATTGACTACATCTTTTCCCAGTGGCCAATCAAGTAATTCCTGCGTACGTGTATGGCTCGTCACATGACTGACTGCATCTTTTTCCAGTGGCCAATCAAGTAATTCCTGTGTACATGTATGGCATGACAGCAAAAGTACGGAAGCTTATTCGTGCCACTTTGATGGAAACTTTTTTATTGAGACTAAACGTAATTATTATTGCGATTGGACGTAAAACTTACTGAACGCAATACTTAAAACAAACAAGTTATTGTGATTAAACGCGAAATACTACGTTTTTTACGCGAAACATTGTGGTTAAAACGCAAAACGTAAAGCGATTCAAAGAGATAATTCGCGTTTAACTTGAAACGTATTGCGTTTAAACTGAATGGTTGCAAAAAACTCAATCATTGCGAATAATCACTTATTTTGCGTTTTAAAGAAAAAAATGCGAATAAACGCAATACTTTTTGCGACTAAACGTAAAATTGCATTGCGTTAAAAAAACACAAAAAAAAACAAAACAAAACAAAACAAACAAACAAACATACAAAACAGAAAACAAAGTTTAACAGATACCAAAGACTTAAGCTTAAGGTCTAGAAGATACCAAAGTATAAAGTCAGTTGAAATCATGCGAAAGACATTTTAATAATGTTAATTCGGCTACAAATTTAATGAACTGTATACGACCTGGTGGTTCCAGTGTTAATTCGTGTCCTGAATAAACAACGGGCGGGCAAGAAGGACACATTATATTTCAATTAAATAAACATTTATATACCAATTTTTGCAATAAAACATATCATCTAACGTTTGCCATTACAATTCTGAATATCGTTTTACAATTTTTGGTCGAAGTTTAGGGTCGCCTAGTGTGGCGCGTATTTTGGATCCATTTGAAACATTTGAAACATTTTATTTCACTAAAGGCCTCACATGAGGCATGAAAGTACATGTAACAATAAAACTGATATAATGCATGAACAAACATATTTACAAGATACAATATTTAGTTGGAAGGTAAATATTATTTGAAAATTGACATTACAATTTTACAGAATTTAGCTAAGCCAATAAGAACATAATGATCACTTGTATTCATTAGCTCAAGGAAACTATTTGTATTTTTTGTATTACATAGGTTAAAAGGTAAAAATGTCTGACGTTCATTAGTAAAGAAGGTACAATTGAAAATAAAATGGAATTCATCACCTAGCTTTTCTCTGTTGCATAAATAACATAGTCTTTCTGATCTATCTATACTATAAAATCTGCCACATTCAATAGGCAATCTATGACTGCCACATCTAAATTTACATAGGTTAATTCTTAAATCTAAAGGTAACACAGTTAGATAGTTCTCAAATCCGAATTCTGCTTTAAACATCCTATAGTTTAAACATTTAGTCGAGTTAATTATCTGAAGTTTCCAATTATTAACAAATAAAGTATGATAATACCGTTTAACATTTTTAGATAAATTGCTATTAGTATCAACATATTGATTATTCCAAATATCAATAAAGCCACATTCAGTCAATACATTTTTAACAAAATTTAACCATTTTGAATTATATATATCACCAGAGTCTATTCATTATTGTACAGAAAATGACAATTTTCAGTCCGACGACCTTTTGAAAATATAACAACATTGGTTTTAGTAGTAATTACCTTAAGATTCCAAGTTTCACAGTATAAGTACATTGCATTTAATGCTGATTGCAACTCTGCAGCAGACTCAGCAAAAATTACAGTGTCGTCTGTATACAATAAAAGGTACAATTTTAAGTATACTTCAATATCATCATTGTCAAATAATAAATGTGACATATTATAGACATCTTTCAAACCATTATAAGCATGAGGCATAAAATCAGTCAAGTCATTGAGAAAAATAGAAAATAATAAGGGTGACAAACTTTCACCTTGCCTAAAACCAATGTTGGAAGCAAAATATTCTGAACAACAAGAGCCATCTTTTACACAGGATTTTGCATTTTTATACAAATTTTGCAATACAATAAATATTTTACCATCTATACCAGCTATAATACCTTCTGCCATAATAAAACTATGTTTACAGAGTCAAAAGCCTTCTTATAGTCAATAAAGGCACAATATAACTTTGTTCTTCTAAATAAATACAAATCAATAAGACACTTGAGATTAAAAATATGATCAACAGTGCTATACCCCTTTTCAAAACCTGCCTGTTCTTCACATAACAAATCCAGGCTTTCTAGATAATTAAAAAGTCTATTGTTCAAAATACAAGTGAAAAGTTTACCATAACAGCTCAATATTGTAATACCTCAATAATTATCTACATCTGCAGGGTCACCTTTCTTTTTAAATATAGGACAGAAAAAACCTCCCCACCATGATTCAGGTATAATACCACTTTCAAAAACAATATTAAATATTTTCAGAAATATTGGCAAAAATTTACCAGCTGCATGTTTCAAAAATTCATTTAATATCATATCATCACTACACGCTTTATTATTTTTCAAACACTTAATAGCTTTTAAAATTTCTTGTTCACAAATTGGCTGATTTATAACAGTATTGCATTCACTAATATTTTCTGGTAATACAACATCAATACCATTTTCATCATTGTTTATTTTTTTGAAATGATTATAAAATACATCAAGTGCATTTTTTTTTGGACACATTTTTACCTTTTTCACAACCTTTATTCAACAATGACCAGTAAGACTTAGGGTCAGTGGTACTCAGACCAGGTAACTTATTTATAAATGTTTTTTGAAACTCACTAAATTGATTTTTCAGAGTTTTCTTATACTCTCTACTTTTACAAACTAAGTCCTCAAAGTTAACAGCTGTCTGTGCTCTAAAATAGTACTTCTTAGATCTGCGATAATTTCTACGTTTTACATAGCAATCACTATTGAAATACTTTTTACAATGTGAAGATCGAGATTTACATTTTTTATTCACATTGTTAACATCAATTTTAACAAACATATCAGCAACATTAGCAGCGTTCATAATAATACCATTAAAATCTTCTACAACACTATTAACATTTACAATATCTGTGTTTTGTGGATCAATATTGTCCAGTCTATTCAAAAGTTCATCTATTTTTGCATCGTCCAGGCTCTCGGTGAAAATTGCAGCTCTCTCTCTCTGACCCATCTTGGTGTTATAATAATTTCACCTTGATCAGTGATTACAACAGTAGAGTCATTTGTATTGTCTATATCAGAATAAACATTTTGCATTAAACACATCAATCAAATTGGTACACAATTGCAAAAAATAGATTTATGTATATCGCTAAGAATTGGATCGTAGGGCAACACATTAAAGTCAATAATAGATCTGAACAGTGTAGGCGAAACAATGGCATAATCAACGACAGAATTACTACATGTCGAGATACCAACATTTTTATCATTACCCATTCTACCATTTACATTGAATAATTCAAGACTTCTACATAAATCTATTAAACGTCTTTCACCTTGATCAGTGATAATCAATTACTACATGTCGAGATACCAACATTTTTATCATTACCCATTCTACCATTTACATTAAATAATTCAAGACTTCTACATAAATCTATTAAACGTCTTTCACCTTGATCAGTGATAATCAATGACAGAATTACTACATGCCGAGACACCGCTACTATATAAATGCCATGTATTTTTTGTTGCCTCCCTTTATCGATTTTGAAACATATTTTTGAACAACTATAACGGACTACATTTTATGTGCTACATTTTACACGGTGTAGAATGGTAACGGACTTATCGCGTTTTTTTTCTGCTGTACCGGGTTAAGCAACGGACTGTTCATGCCAATAAACATGAAGTAACTCAGAAAAATGAGTTCAAATGATAACAAGAAGGGGTAAGTTTGATTTAAAACCATACTTACGGAATACGTATTTGATCAATGATAACTCCTACAAAAATGTTACGTCGATGTATCTCGTGGTTATTTCACAAAGTTAAAAACAAATCGAAAAATAGGGAAACAACATGAACAAGCAAACATGAATTTCTATCATTCATCGTCAAATTGATATAAACAATGACTTTTTATGTTCAGAGATGTCCGGTTATGAGTTAAAAATACATTCAACAAAGCTCTAGCAATTAAAATTGAACAATAATACTGATATGTCACTAAAATTCAAATGTCAAGCAACGGACTTTTTGTATGCGATGGATATTGTGGAAATTTCGGGCATCGGACTAATAGCGGTACTTAGCCACAGACATATTGTGCTCAATTATATTTTTCAGAGCAAAAAGAAGAAACAACTGTTATTGTTAAATAAGCCAAAGAATATGAAAAAAGAAAATATGATGAAATTTCTCGTGGTAATATTTTTGAATGATTAAGACAAATATATTACGTAGGGTCTATTCCTGAAATTCCTTTTAAATAGATGACTTCTTATATAATAATTATTATCTTTATTGTCATATAAATCAATACTACATTGATCAGTGACATATAACAGAAGTAAAAAACAACTAAATTGCAATCGGAAAAATTGAAAAAAATATTCAAATCTACGAGACCCCTGTCCTCAGTTCCAGAGATTTTCGGGTTTAAAATTGTTTTAAGCGAATCGAGATATGGATTAACATTAGAGATATTGAAGTCATATAAGAGATTAGACCGAAACAGTTTATTGTGATCACATTTTAAAAAGAAGTGAGCCTCATCGTCCACTTCATTTAGATTATAGAAGGAGCAAAGACGTTGTTCACCGGGGACTTTTTTATATCTTCCACGTTCTATTTCAAGACTGTGGTCGGCTATTCGAAATTTTGAGATAAATTTGCGATTTTCATAGTTCGAATCGGACGAATAAAATTCTTTTCCTAAGTTGTTTTTCAAAAATTTATATAGAAAGATTTTATTTTGATCTTTTAAATTTGAAACTTTGTCAGCATACATGTTCATATAAAACTTTAACAACTCATCTTTAATATATGGTTTTATTACTTTCACATTTTTATAAGTTGTGTCCAAGTTTAGTCCATCAAAGTTAAGATCCATGTCCACAATTACATCTTTTATATAAGTTACCCAAGAGTATATATTCTCAAAATCTAAAAATTTATTTAGTTCAAAACTTTCTTTTATCAAAGGGTTAATTTCACATGTACTCAGCCTAGCAAAATATAATGTTACCCCGGGTGTGAGTGTATGTGGTGAAACTCTATACCCTGGTAACGGGTTAGTTAAATATTAACTGGTAAAACACACTGGTAGCATGTGTGGTACGAGCGGTATGCTAAGGGCTACTGGTTAATAACTATACTATAGTCTATAATCTTGTTGGACTCTCACGAAAGTATTTGTACCATAGATAACAGAGACTAATATCTCAAATATAACATATTATTTATTTTCAGTATAATAACAATCATAATAAATTCCCCCAGAGCGTAAAAACGTAACAGGGACCCTCCCTACGGACAAATGCGGGCGTGGGAAATATGCTAATGTTATAGTAAAACGTAGTAAAAATATCAGGTCAGGTCAACAACAGGTAAACAATAACAGGGGAACGTACTCAGGTAAACCTGGTAGCGGTTTTAGAAACGATTGCGGGTGTAACGCTCTGGTTTGCTAATCAGGGTCCAAAAATATCCTAATCCCTGCGGTGAGCCACAATCTTCTTGAGCAGACGATGGTACGAGCTTTTATAGTATTTGCCCACGGCCCACTGTTTCTATGGAAAATGTGGGTCAAAATAGAATACTTGATTGGTTCCGCCCACAAGTTCAGAGGTCACATTAATCAATATCCGGAACACATGCGCTGTTGACGTAAACATCGGGTCATGGCGGTATACATAAAATGGAAATACATGACGAGGAAAAAAGGGAGATTTGGGCTTAACAGAACCTATCCTTTACATAAAATGGACCCAGTTACAATATATCAATCCTACAATAATGCAATCAAAAGGTAAGACTGTGGGACAAGCGGGGATATTAGGAGAACTAAAGCTGGGAAGGGATGGGGACCCCCCTTTGGTCAAACAATGAGAGACGAACTTCATCCTAACAATTTCCCATAAAGTATAACAACAATATTTACAAACAATATAAAGTATCACGAACGCGATACCTGAAATAGAAACAATAACATACATGTATAATGTTCATCAGCTCAGCAACCGCACGTAGATTGTCACTTAGCACCGGCCCACGATGGCGCGATAAAAATAGCATTGAAAACGAAAGTAAAATGTGCGATAGTGACTAGATAGAAATACAATCCTATACACTTAGCACCTAACTGTAACACTACCCCCCACCCAGGGAAAGTTCGTCCTCGAACTAAAAAGGGGACACCTACCTAAGGACAGAGCATACCTATTACCTATACCTAAAAAAACTACATAATCAATCTTCCGGGGAGCCTTCGACGCTTGTCCAGATGTCTCTTAATTCCATGATTGTCCCATCAGGCAGGTAACATCTTTCTTCTTTAACAATCATTTTAACACCAACAGGTACCAGTCGCCTCTGGTAACGAGACTGCTGGTTTCGTCTGCAAAGGTTTATTTTCTCTTGTAGGGTCTTGGCCAGGGGATGTGACATATAAGATGAGGGTGCACCTGCAAAAAATAAACGAGGGTCCATGCACATGTCTTCATAATACTTGGTCTGGGGCTTGGTATCAATAGGGTACAATTTCCACTTCTCGGTTGGTTCACTACTGGGAATACATTCTGTGGTCATTAATTCCGGGTCACTGGAGGGGTTCTTAATGGAAAGGTCCAATGGTACATCATCTGGCAAGATTTGGGGTTCTAGTCGGGATACAGTGTGAGTTAATTCTGGAATTTGGTTGACTAATGGCTTCGTGGTGGACAGGTCTATAGGCTGTGGTTCTGCTGTAACTGGGTCTGTTATACTGGATGGTGAGGAGATATGCAGGTCAAGAGCTGTTGGTTGCTTCTGGATTTCTTTTCTGTGCTTTGTAAGGAAGGGAAGATCTGTTGGAGAATACTGTTCAATACATGTAGGTCCTGTGGTCTTGATTGGTGACATTGCTGGTGTAAGGTATTTAGAAAAGAGGTCATCTGAGGTTATAATAAAGAGTTCATCTAGTAATTCATTCTCCTTATCTCCCTCTTCTAATAATCGCCTCATCGGAGATGGAGTGGTTGGCGACCTTCTGAACATTTCCGCAAAATCCGGCATATTTTTGTCCCATTCCTCAAGTTGTTGCTTGGTATTGTCATCGAGTGGCAGCAATGGTTTTGTAATAGTTGATGGCATAGAATTGGTGACTCTTGGGGTCTCTGCCGGTGTGAATGTCAACCTGCAATGCTTTTTCAGTTCATGGTTTCTGAGCCTATAGCTATCATAAGTGGAGCAAGACCAACCACATCCCTCATATCTGCAGTACATACGATTCCCATGCATATGCCGCTGGTGTTTATGAAGTTTAGCTTTATTTGGGAACCTCTTCCCACACTCCTGGCACTGATCCACCCATGTTGGTTGATACATTCTGTGAAATATAAATAAGGGACTAATAAGTCAAATGTACAAAGTACACATATAAAAGGTAGGCATATACTATCATAGTTAAATGTTGGTTGTGAGTTAAAGGTAAGTAATTCCAGGTAGGTTTGTACCATTTAAGAGTATTAACTTGGTTTATGGATCATGACATCATCCAGTTTTCATTGGTCCCTGGCATGGTATTAAAGGTAAGTTCACACAAATTTGCAAAATATCTATAATGGTAAAAACAATAACAAAACACTTGGTCATAGTGCTAACATCATGAAACTTTTGATGAACATTTCGTATAAAATTTCACATACTTGGTAGGTATGCACAAATATCAATAAGTCAAATGACTGCTGGTAACACAGTCCATATACACATACATCTATCAATATTCATTGATAATCACACAATGGTATGTAATATATATATAAACATATAAACTAAAAATTAATCTGTCAGGTCCGTCTGTCTATTCTGGTTGGCTACTTTCCATCTAGTATGACTGGCTGGTTCACCTAGAGGTTGGTACCACCTCTTTAGATTCCCTACATATGGTTTTAATCTATTTATATGTACTACTTTTAATTGGGTCTTGGGGCCTTTCTGTATTCTGTATAATACATCAGACAATGCACAGACAATGGTATAGGGACCTTCCCATCTAAACTGTAATTTTGGACTCCTACCCTTATATCTCTTGCTGTCATTCAGTAAAACCCCCTCCCCAGGTTTGTATTGTCTGGTATGACAGGTAAGGTCATATCGCTTCTTTTGTTTTTCACTGGCTTTTATCAGCCTGTCTCTTACTATGTCATGGACTCGGTTCATACGGTTTGTTAATTTATTTACATATTCAGGTACAGTCTGAGACTCGTGAATTGTTTTACCATAGATAAGATCAATGGGCATTTGAACCTCGCGGCCAAACATCATAACATTTGGTGATTCCCCCAGTGTTTCTTGGGGCGAAGATCTATACGCAGCCATAACAAAAGGTAAATACTGGTCCCAGTCTCGCTGGTTTTTGGCCACAAATTTACTCAACATATCTTCTATAGTATTGTTCAATTTTTCCACCAAACCTGAACTTTGAGGGTGGAAAGGACTGTTTCTTGTTTTGTCAATGTGCAGGGTTTTGCACAATTCCATAAATATTTGTGAAGTAAACTGAACTCCTTGGTCCGTATGTATCTGGGTAGGTACGCCATAGCGACATATAAATTCACAAACTAGTTTTTCTGCAATGGTTTGAGCAGTAATATCTGTTAAAGCATAAGCCTCTGCAAAACGGGTAAAATAATCTGTCACAACTAATAAGTATTTATTTCCATTATAGGTTTGAGGAACTGGACCTAAGATGTCCAATGCTACCCTGTCCATTGTCTCACCCACTACATAGGTTTTCATGGCCCCTCTGGTAGATCGAGATGGTCCTTTTCGTTTTTGACATTCTAAACATTGTTTACAATACCTTTCTATAAAATCATGATAACCAACCCAATAAAATAAGTGTCTCAATCTTGCTGTGGTTCTAGCTATTCCCATATGACCTGCTAAAGGGTCACTATGGAGCATTTTTAAAACTTCTTTACGAAAGCAAATGGGTAATACATATTGCAAAACAGTTTCATTTGTAGAAGTATTCAACCATTTCCTATATAAAATTCCATCTTCTACTACAAGACGCTGCCACTGGGCCCAATAAGCTTTGTGTGTCTTACTTAAATGTGATATTTCTTGCCATTTAGGCCTTCTATTATTTTTCAGCCATGAAATTACAATTTTTAAAACAGGATCATTTTCCTGAGCTTCTTTTAAAGCTGATTTGGGTTTACTATTTACCCAGTTGGTAGAAATTTCGGTTGGTTCAACATCATCTGGTTTGTTATATTTACATGAAATTGCCCTGGTTTTGGGACAGGTATGGTCTTGACTGTGGTTCGCACCATCTTTTGGGTCACAGTGCTTACAATTGTTACAAGGTCGACGGGATAGTCCATCAGCATTGTTGTGTTTTAAACCCGCCCTATATTTTATAACATAATTATAGGTCCCTAGGATTTCTAGCCACCTGGCTAACTGTCCCTCTGGGTTTTTAAAATTGGTCAGCCATGTTAAAGCACCATGGTCAGTACAAAATGTACACCATATAAATAATGGTGAAAGTGTTTTACAGCTCTAATTATAGCTAAGAGCTCTCGTCTGGTAACACAGTATTGACGTTCAGTATTACTAAGGGTTTGGCTATAATAAGCTATTACATGTTCCCTACCATCATCTCCTATTTGGGACAAAACTGCTCCTATACCCGTGCCACTGGCATCGGTGTCTAAAATAAATTCTTTATCCGTTGATGGATAAATCAATACTGGGCTCATGGTCAGAGCTTGCTTTAAAGTATGAAAAGCATCTTCACATTCATTTGTCCATTTAAAAAGAACATTCTTTTCTGTTAACTGGTGTAAAGGTTTGGCAATTTTAGAAAAATCTTTTATAAATTTCCTATTGTATGAACAGGTACCCAAAAATGCTCTTACATGTTTAACATTATTAGGGACAGGCCAATTTGCTATTGCCTCCACTTTCGAAGGGTCTGGTAAAATTCCAGAGCTACTCACAATATGTCCTAAAAATTTTACCTCTTTTTGAAAGAAATGACATTTCTTTGGTGCTATTTTTAGACCTGCCCTATTAAGCCTGTTAAAAACACTTTGAAGTCTATCAACATGTTCATCAAAGGTTTGAGAAAATACAATAATATCATCTAGGTAAACAAGGCAAATCTCCCACTGGAGGCCAGCTAAAACACTTTCCATTAATCTTTCAAATGTAGCATCAGCATTTGAGAGTCCAAATGGCATACGGTTAAATTCAAATAATCCTTTAGCAGTGGCAAAAGCAGTCTTAGGTCCATCATTCAAGTCCATGGCACATTGATAATAGCCACTGGTCAGGTCAATGGTACTAAACCAAGTATTTCCTCTTAGAGCATCCAGAGAATCATCAATTCTGGGTAATGGATAAGAGTCTTTGACAGTTACAGCATTGATTTTCCTGAAGTCTACACATAGTCGTAATGAAGAGTCTGCTTTACGTACCACAACCAGAGGACTACTCCAGGGTGACTGGCTTGGTTTAATTATGCCATGGTCCAGCATTTTATGTAACTCATTTTCAACTTCTTTCCTTTGAGACACAGGAAGACGTCTTAGTGGTTGTTTAATGGGTTGTGCGTCATTGGTATTAATTTTGTGTCTGACAACATTGGTCAAACCTATGTCATACTTTGACATAGAAAATACAGGTTTGTTTTTATTAAGCAGGTCTTGTACAATTTGGTATTGTTCTGTAGTCAGGTTATCTTTGCATCTGTGCAATAAATCCTCAAATAAGGAGGTACTAGATTTGTGCATGGGGTTTTCATTATTATTATTCAGTATATTCTGCTCACTTATTGACTCAGCTGTAGCAGCAAATGTATTTTTGAAAATGGTTTGGGGTTGGTCACTTATATTTATAACTCGAAGTGGTATTCCATGTTGTCCAGCTGTGCAAATTGACTTTGCAATCAGTACCCCTTTAGAATGGAGAGACTCTGTGGTTGAATCTATAACCATCAGGGTATCATTTGTTGGATTCTGTACTGGTTTACCATGGATTATCATTTCTGACCTAGCAGGTATTACAACATCTTTTTCTACTGTTATTCTAAACAAATTTGGTAATTGGCTCTCTAGTTTGCAGATTATTGTTTGGTTGTTGACTACAATGGTTTGTGTCTTTATATTAATTGTACAATTATTCTTTGACATAAAGTCATATCCAAGTACTGCTGGTATTTCTATGTCTGCTACTATCATACATGTATCTTGGTATATAACTTGGTCACTGAATTTCAAAGGGACTGTGAGGCTACCTAGTGGTTTGACTGGGCTCCCATTGGCCATACGCAGACTGCAATTATAGGGTACCAGATGTCTTTTGATATAATTAGGAAACTTGTAAAAAATAGAACTATGTACAACACTCATAGTGGAACCAGTATCAATCAGACAATGTATATCTTGATTATGCATATCAACTGTAATGAATAGGCCTTCATGACTGTTGCCTTTCATTTGAAATAAAATGGGTCTTTGATTAATATTCTCAACTGTAGCTGAAAGATGACCCACACTTTCAGCATTTAAAAGTTTCCCTGGTTATTTTGATTGTCTCCCCTGTCCCTAAAATCAAAGTCAGTTGTTTTAACCTTAATCTCATTTAAGGTACTTTTTTGGTCAGTTAATCTCTTTCTGCACACTTTTGCGGTGTGGCCCAATTTTTCGCAATAAAAACACCTTACAGGTTTTCTTTTATCTTGGTTTGGTTCTTTATTGGTGCCCTTGTCTTGGGCTTGATATCTAAGTGATGGTCTTTTCCTGTTTGAGTGAAAGGCTTCATATCTCAATGCAAGATTCAACGCCTCATCCATGGTATCCATGTTAGCTTGGCATATTGCCCATTCAAGGTCATGATCATTTAGAGCATCCCTGAAGGCTTTGTAACCTATATTATCCCTGACATCCTGTGGAGCAGAAGGGTAAGCCAGTATTACAAGGCGCTTGATATCTTGTGCTAGTTCTGGCAAAGATTCACTTTTTCGTCGAATACGAGCATCAAGTTGAGATCTGTACATTTCTGTTTGGTTTTCTGGTGCAAATCTTTTGGTAAGAACAGTTTTTAATTGGTCATATGAAAGCAGGTTCTCATTATTGATATCTGCCACAACAGCTAGAGCAGGACCTTGCATACAGGAAATAAGTTTAAGTTTCTTAATATTTTCTGACCACTGGTTAAGTTTCGAAACCGTTTCAAAATGCACAATATAGTCTGACCAGTCAGCACTGCCATCATAGTAGTTTGGTTTGGTATAACCTACATTTTCAAGGATCTGGTTTTGATGGTTTGGACTTGAATGTGTCCTTATTTGGTCTATTGGTACTGATATTGGTACAAAAGTGTTGTTTGTTAAGTTTGTTACACTTCTGCCTTCATTTACAGACTTCAGTAATGTTGTTGAAGCCTCATTGCTGGTATTGGTATCTACAGGTTGGTAGGTAGGTGTGGGGTGAAAGGTATGATTTAATGACTGACGAGTGGTAGACATTGGTCTAGTTTCTCTTGTACACTCAGATTGTGGCCTGTTACAAAAATTTAATAGTAGCCCTTCAATTCTGGTAAAACTATCAATGGTTTCACTCTGGTAATTTTCTATCTTTTCATTCAGTTTCTGGTTAAGGGTATAAATATCTGATCTCAATCCCTGTATGTCTCTCGAATTAATGTCTACTTGTCGTGTCAACATATCAACCCTCAATTTAAGGTTTTTGTATTCTGTTACATTATATGTTCCATCACCTTGTCTGTGTACTGCTGAAGGGGACATAATTTCTTGTGATATATCACTTTCATGTGAAGGTGAGGACACCCTACTGGAATTTTCTGATTCACCCCTATTTTGGCTGCTCATGATATATATATATATTTTTTCTTTCAAAATATAATACAGAAAATTTAGCCTATTTTTTTATTTCCCTAACTCAGTCAATTAAAATTTATACACCAGTCTCTTGAAAGCTAGGGTTTTGAATCCCACTGCCGGACACCAAATGTTACCCCGGGTGTGAGTGTATGTGGTGAAACTCTATACCCTGGTAACGGGTTAGTTAAATATTAACTGGTAAAACACACTGGTAGCATGTGTGGTACGAGCGGTATGCTAAGGGCTACTGGTTAATAACTATACTATAGTCTATAATCTTGTTGGACTCTCACGAAAGTATTTGTACCATAGATAACAGAGACTAATATCTCAAATATAACATATTATTTATTTTCAGTATAATAACAATCATAATAAATTCCCCCAGAGCGTAAAAACGTAACAGGGACCCTCCCTACGGACAAATGCGGGCGTGGGAAATATGCTAATGTTATAGTAAAACGTAGTAAAAATATCAGGTCAGGTCAACAACAGGTAAACAATAACAGGGGAACGTACTCAGGTAAACCTGGTAGCGGTTTTAGAAACGATTGCGGGTGTAACGCTCTGGTTTGCTAATCAGGGTCCAAAAATATCCTAATCCCTGCGGTGAGCCACAATCTTCTTGAGCAGACGATGGTACGAGCTTTTATAGTATTTGCCCACGGCCCACTGTTTCTATGGAAAATGTGGGTCAAAATAGAATACTTGATTGGTTCCGCCCACAAGTTCAGAGGTCACATTAATCAATATCCGGAACACATGCGCTGTTGACGTAAACATCGGGTCATGGCGGTATACATAAAATGGAAATACATGACGAGGAAAAAAGGGAGATTTGGGCTTAACAGAACCTATCCTTTACATAAAATGGACCCAGTTACAATATATCAATCCTACAATAATGCAATCAAAAGGTAAGACTGTGGGACAAGCGGGGATATTAGGAGAACTAAAGCTGGGAAGGGATGGGGACCCCCTTTGGTCAAACAATGAGAGACGAACTTCATCCTAACAATTTCCCATAAAGTATAACAACAATATTTACAAACAATATAAAGTATCACGAACGCGATACCTGAAATAGAAACAATAACATATAATGTTCATCAGCTCAGCAACCGCACGTAGATTGTCACTTAGCACCGGCCCACGATGGCGCGATAAAAATAGCATTGAAAACGAAAGTAAAATGTGCGATAGTGACTAGATAGAAATACAATCCTATACACTTAGCACCTAACTGTAACAATAATATAGATTGAGTTTTTAGGTATTTTTCTATAGGGACCCTACCAAGCTCTAAACGGGAAGCTATGTTTGAAGCAGAATTCTTTACCCTAGTATGTACTTGCAGAATGACAAATGTATTTTTTCAAAAGGAGTTTTATCTATGAAGTTTAAATGGATCAGTGACAACATTGTTATTTCTACTACGTTTCTTTGCATTAAACAGGAACCTATAAATCAAGTTGTACTACTCCCAGCATTAAAGAATGAAATATATTGATCCATCATGCAAATCTCAACATTGTATGATAAAATTGGCCTTATTAGTGCATCAAACATGTTCAGGGCAACTTGAACTGGGACATTTCCAATTGAAGAAAAAATGCTGCAAGCATAGATCAATGTATGAGGGTCGGTATAACTTTTTACGGAACAGCGGGAAAGGCTTATTTATTCGCCGGGAATTCGGGATTTAACCAATAAAATTCGGAATTTTTACGTTTCTCTTTATCCAGTACGTATTTCACCGGGAAACCGGGATCTGGTATTTATTTTTACGGGAGTGTGGGATGGGACCCCCTCCCATTCCCCATGTATGTCAGAATAATTCTTATTTGTTTCAATGATAAGTATATTGACCGATTTTTGTTTTATTTGCATGTCAAGTCCGTAATTTTATATTCCTGCAGTTGCAAATAAATTTTAAATAAATCCGAGTGCCTATACATTTTATACTCGCAATATACAACTGTCTAAAGAAATACTTGTAAAAAACAGAGGCAAAATATTTATTTAAACATAGTGTATAGCGCTTTTGTGCCAATTTCTTTTCACTTTCTAAAAACTAGCTCTCAACATAGATCCATTCAACACAGCAGCCGACGCCGAAAGTCCGGTGCCACACACGAAAAAAGTCCGGTGCAATGGCCTTCCATGAAAATCGATAATTTCTTCCAGATTTGAACAAGTATAAATATATTTATCCTTTGTGTGATTAACATTGATGGCATTAAAGAGAAAATGACAAAAAATAATATGCTAAATGAGGACAATTAACTCGTTATATATTCTCATGTTACATATTCATAAACAAACTACACCGGGTATCGAGTTCTTTTAAACGATTTCAAGTTATATACTAATCATATTCTTTAAGTGTTAACTTGTGTAAATAGTTCTATCGTTCCGTGACATAAACATTCTATTAATATTTTTTAAAAATCTCAAAGAAATAAGACAAAATAAGTGACGTACTGTTGCTACTTACATCAACTTTCACGAATAGTCCGTTGCTTAACCCGAATAGTCCGGTACTGCAGAAAAAAAACGCGATAAGTCCATTACCATTCTACACCGTGTTTTACGCCGTTTAAATTTATTTATTTATTTATTTATTTATTTATTTTTGTGTATGTCGCTTTGAAAAATGTATATTATCAACAATCTGCACACTTTCATGGTTTATCGATCGTCATTTAAACTGAATTGTGTCATGTGATTTTGTATCAAGGACAAATATTGACAAGCAGGTAGACGTTTCTGGGATTGTTGATCACATCAGAAAAAAATCAGGTAAATACACATGTATATATTAATTTCTATTCAATTCAGAAGTTTTCGAATATATTCGTATAAACATTCTAATGCAACTTGTTCATTAAATATGCATGTCTTACATATATATGTAAAATAAAGAAAAACGAAAGTAGAACACAGATTTTCCGAGTATCAATAAATTTTAACATGTATAAAGCAGCAATAGTTTCCACAAAACGTTCTTGAGTTGTGTTTCAATATATCTCTCAACCGATATCTCATTTTGAAAATGTGGTGACAAAATTTCGTTACATGGATATATTTAAATTCGCTAAAATAAATTCAACTAAATTATTAAGGGTGTGTGTATGTGTATATGAGGGTGTGTGAGGGTGTGCGAGAGTGTGTGTGTGTAGATATTGTGTCCATATAGTCTGACCACACATTATTAGGTCCCCCAAATTTGTGAGTCTGTCCGGGTCGTGCTCGTTATCGTCTGTTTGCAGTTTCCGGACTCGTATATTACATATAACGTTTCTTTTACAAATTCGGTCTTTGTTTTAAAATAAAGGTTGGGATTGATAATTGGTGTAAAACCGTACGACCAAGGGCAATTAGTTGTCCACCAATCAATCATATAATGGATATCCTTCCCCCATCAGATTTAGAGTATTTTAGAGTGTTCATGTCATTTAGCTGAAGGTTTTCTGGATGTTATAACGGACATACAATGCCTTCATAAGTATAGCTACAATAATGTAGCTCCTTATTTTTTGGATTTTTTTCCTTTCTCCACCGTTCAGCTGACATTTCTACAATGTCTGATTAAATAATTTTAACACTTTTCGGGTGATTATAAGTTCTCATTAGATTTTTGTGTTATATAAGTTTTCGGATCTTTTACGATTTTGAGATATAAGGAGTCGAATAGATCATATCTCTGCAATTGTACAAGTTTACTATTTATATCAACCTATTTTGCATCCTTTTTGCAATGCTAACATTTTTCTAAAGTTTGTGGACTTGCCACCGTTCCATTAACCTTTTCGTAGGCGGTCCCCATATTGATCTATTGCGTGTTCGTTTACCAGTTATTAGGCAGTGCTTTTGGGATCATGCTTAACGCGCAAGAGCGTAGCACTATCCACACACGTAATCAATGATGTGCATTTAAGCTTTAGGACAATAAGATGAAACGTGACGAAATAAACAAGGCAATGCATGTATTTTTTTTTATACAAAGCTAGAAAATAAAGCCGAAATAATAAATAAATAAGGGCTATCTAGCAAGGCACTGAACCTGCTTAGGTTTATTCTAAATAGATCGCTTTTAAGAAACAGATATTTTTCTTTCTATCGCTATCTTTTTTCATAGATTTATGTTTTAATATTTAACGTACTTATTACATATTTCATCTTCCTCTTGTTTCACTATCAACGTTCAGTATAGCATTTATGCACTAATAGTATTTACAGTATCATAAAACTGTTTCAGATTGGACAAATTTTAGTTTTGACAACAGGGGCGTCTAATAGGCCTTGATATCGTTCGCAAACAACTTCGCTCTTTTATGTCTGCATATCTTTTTGGTCGTTCAAATGTTCGTATAAGAACGTGTTAATGGCAACAGTGAAGCTCGAAATGCCCCCATAACACAAATGTAGGACAAGTTAAAAAGAAACTCAAAGTATTTTATTGCACACAAAAAAATTGTCGAGTGAAATAAAAATTTGAAATATGGTGACCTGTCAAAACGCGAAATTGTTGCACTCAAATGGAAAATAGGCTACATTTGGTTATGTGGTAAATCAATCAATTAAATCAATCAATCAACCAATCAATCAATCAGTCAATCAATCAATCAATCACTAAGCAAATAAATCAATCACACTTAAATCAATCAATCAATCAATTTAGTTTAATTGTCGTGATTTTGAGCTTTCTTTACCATTTAAAACTAAATTACCATAACAAAGCTAAACATTCCCGAAAATTGCGTGTATGATTTGACAAATATACTTTATAATTGTATTTATATGTATCATTTAACTATCATTGAAGTTTCTTTACAGAACAACAATAATGGCCGAATCTGTCGAATTGCAATGCGAGCCTTGTATGCAGGAAAATATTAGTAAATCCGCCAGCAATTGGTGTACGGACTGTGAAGAAAGTTTGTGTGACGAATGTTGTCGGAGGCACAAAACTAACAAAATGTTAAAAAACCACCACATCATACCATCTGAGAAATACCGAAAGTCCGAAAAATTAAACGTAAACTTAGAATGTCCTGATCACATTAAAAAGTTGGATTTTTACTGTCCTATCCACGATTGTGTTGTCTGTGTTGTATACGTTCAGTTAAAACATGGCGGATGTGAAGATCTTAAACCTTTAGATGAAGCAGCAAAGGGAGCCAAAACATCTACTGCATTTTCCGATCTGGAGCAAACTATCAATGAAGTACTTGATAATTAGAAAACGGAGTGCAACACCTACAACAAAATGAAACAAACCTGAAGCAACAGGAAGATGTCATAAAGAAATACATCGGAACAAAGCGATTGGATATAAATAAGTACTTAGATCTCCTAGAGGACAAATTAATAGAAGAACTAAAATACAAATCAGAAAAGGCGGCGAAAGAAATTTCTGTAATGACGACCAAACTTGAAACAGAACGCAAAAAAATCTCCGAATTAAAAGACACTACACAACACATGAAACAATTTTCATCAAATCTGCACGTGTTTGTTGGAATTCGGAGTGTTCTGAAAACTGTTGTCAACGAAATAAACGGAATCAAACTCCTGGTTAACAGTATCCCAGAGCTAAGTTTAGCAGTTCAGTTCAACCCTAAATTTGACACATTCACTGAAGCTTTCAACACTTTAGGAGAAATAAAATTAACATCTAAACAAGCAGTAGTTCCATATGTTGAGCGACGGCTAATACAGACACAGTACCAGCGTCCAGCTGAACCACCAGTCCAAACATTAGACAATCTACAGTTGAAGCTGATGACAAACATTAAAATGGGTGAAAAGAATACCGAGGTAACAAGCTGCTTAATATTACCAAACAAGTCTATTATGATTGTGAGTTACAATAAACCATGTCTTACTATTCTAAAGGAAGACGGATCACATGACCGTGACATCAGTGTTCCGTATAATCCTTATGACGTCACAATAATTGATGACCAAAGGGTTGCAGTTTCGTATGGAGACACATGTATAACTATAGTAAATATAAACAATCAACATACAAGTCAAACTCTGGAGAATTTATGTGAACAGTGGCTCTGTGGTATTACATACAACGATGGTAAATTATATGCTATGGCGTATGGAGAGGGAATCAAAGTAATAGATATAGATGGGGACATTATCAAAACAATACGTATATACCACGATGCATGGAGTACGGACAAGGTTACAACACAGAAAGACAAGATTTACTACTCAGTCAACAACGGGAGGGTACACTGTGTAGATATGGAAGGTACAAAAATCTGGACGTGTCGGGATGATCAATTAAAATCATCGTGGTTATCTCCAGCCATAACTGTTGATAATTACGGTATAATGTTTGCAGCTGGTTATGACAACAATCTACTTCTGGCCATTTCTCCAGATGGTAAGCAACAGAAGGTTCTACTGACCAGTTTTGATGGACTCCAGGGCCCACAGGCTGTGTACTACGACAAAAACAGTAAACTACTTCTGGTCTGCAATAAGATAAACGGACACGCTGCGTTATATGACGTCATTTAATAACATATTTTATTTGATTATGTGGTTAAATACAGGAACCGATTACAACTTACATGATTGATGTTGACAAATGATGACTCATTACATCCAATTCAAATTGTTAACTATTACTTTGTCTTTACAAAAATAAAAAATATATTAATAATCTGATGACGTACCGTTATATAAGTTTCTGCGTCGGGAGTGTTTGTGATGCCAGTGGAGACCATATATGAGAATGTTTTTATTGTAAAAGCAAAACCATACCACAAGGGACACGATTTTTTTCTTTCTCAGATTTTGCTGCAATCCATGTATCGGGAACATGGCAGTTTCAATACGCACTTTCTTTATGAGGATTTTAATGGGGATGATATGTTTTGAGCACTAATTGTACACGGGGCATCAAAACTTTGCTAGTGGGGACCTTATGGTCTAGGGGTTAAGGAAGTTAATCATCCACTATTTATTACAATTCCTGTCAACAATGAGGTTATCTTAACCCGCAAAAGATTAGTCTGCTTTTGTAGTTATTACACCAGGATTCACTCTATTTCTGTTAGTTGTTCTAGGACCATACTGGGAGGGTTCAGTGCTTGACCCACGGAGCTGCCCAGCGCGTCCCTAGGTGGCGGATAAGGAGGCATTCTTGTTCCAAAAAGAGAAATTAACTTGTAGCCGCTACAGAAGTCTACATTCTCCGCCCCTACCTTGCCCGTACTTTTCTACTGAGGCAGTCATTAGTTTGTTCGTGATATCCCATCCCTGCTTTTGAACCTGGGCACCGTTTCACAAAATGTCGTACGACTTACGAATAGTCGTAAATCATGTATAAACTATAGAACATACGAATAGTCGCAAGTCATACGACTTTTTGTGAAAGTCAGGGATTTTCTCCGGATAATCGGCATCATCCCCATAAAACTGAACGTTACGATATATATCTGAAAATTTCTGAAAGAGGTGGATCAAGAATTTCTCATTAATCGTTTTTCTCATAAAATTGATCGGCACTCTGGAAGCATTTCCTTAATCCATTTCTTTTTCGGATCACTGGCGCTTACTGACGCATCTTGTATTACCATTCAAACGAAAAAAAAACCTGTCGTTTCGATCTTATGTTATTTGGCATCGCCTTTGCGTTTGTGGCCTTATCATTAAATCTTTATGTTATGTTGTGTTATATTTACATTTTGAGCTATGTGGTTTTTTTTACTGCTACGTGGTGTTATTTACGTCATATGGTTTCGTCTTAATGTTACGTGGAGTTGTATTTATGTTATGTTGTTTCGTCTTTATGTTATATTTACGTTATGTATTTTCGTCTTTATGTTATGTGGTTTCGTCTTTATGTTGCGTGGAAATATATTTACGTTATGAGTTTTCGTCTTACTGTTAGGTGGTGTTATATTTACGTTATGTGGTTTCGTCTTTATTTTACGTGGAAATATATTTACGTAATGTGGTTTCGTCTTTATGTAAAGTTGAGTTATATTTGCGTTATTTGGTTTCGTTTTTCTTTTACGTGGTGTTATATTTACGTTATATTGTTTCGACTTTATGTTAAGTGACTTATACATGTATTTACGTTATGTGGTTTCGTCTTTATGTTATGTGGTGCTTATTAACGTTATGTTGATTCGTCTTTATACAAAAAATACTCTTGTAATATATAACACAGCACTTCAGTATATATTGTAACATTCATTTTTTACCGAATTTGATTAGTTCTTCGTACACCATTACCCTACAAACACAAAAACAGACGAAACATTTTGTATATATGTTAGCTTTGACACCCATATTTTATGTTTTGCACGTTTTGTTTTCATGTATTTGTTGTGTAACTTATTTGACATGTACGATTGATCTGTACCCGTACCGGCTTATTCAGACCTATCGACAGCTCATTATTGATTTAGATCTTGTATTTGACCATGGGTCATGATATTACCGCATATAGGTTGTCGATAGGAAAATTTTATAACCAAGCATATTCACTTATTCTTCTAAAGTACAGAGTTACTGTTTGTGTTGGTACAAAAAAAATCATCAAAGTAATCTATTTCACTCTTAAGAGAATATATTTGAAGTTATAAAATGTTGTCCAATGTCTATAACTTCAAATATATACTTCCTACTTATTCTATTGTCCATGTCCAATATCGAAAAAATACATTTGACTGTTCGGTAAAACGTCGTTAAAATGCTTTAAAAACATGTACGATTGTGTGCACAAACATATAATTATGGAAATTTATCTTTAAACTTAAAACTTGCATATACAGTTATTTTTTTTTGGTGTTTGTTTCATTTTTGTAGTTTTCTTGACCATCTTCAACAATAAATCCAAAGAAGAGTCACTATTTGCATAACATTGAGCTGGAATTTATTGTCATTTTTCCCCTCTTATATTATTTTGGGGATAACGAATTTACAATAAATAAAGACATAACAATAAAAAATATAGAAATAAGAACACAGAACACAGAATTATGAAGTAAGCATGACGAATAAAGAATCAAGCATTTAAATTTTGAACCCGATGGCTTTCGATAAAAACGGACTGTTAATTCCTGTAGTTGTGCATAGCGTGTTGGGGCCAGAGATTGCCAAGTGGTTATGATAGTTGGTCATTTACTGTTTATCACGTAGTTTGTCAAGGCCGAGGTTGTGGGTCTAGTATCGTCTGCGGGTAGTGTGTGCTCAACTCCATATTTGACAGTTTCCTAACGAAGGCCCGAGATTTTTCCTGGTACTCCGGCTTCCTCCCGCAGTATATACTGCGGAAAAATTGCTCAACAGTGGCGTTAAACATCATATAAAAAATTACATATAGTCATGGTGTGTGGTTCTAGAGAACATGAAATAATATATGAATACTTTCACTCGATGCCCGAATTAAGAATTGAATGCAGAAGACGTGCGTGAGTCATGTGTAAAGTTTGAACCAATAGAAATCTAGAATATCGATGAAAGTCATACGTAATGTAAATATGTAGCTACAAAGTATCATGTCATTCTGTTGTATGGTTTCATTTCACAGAAGCTTACACACTGTTTCAGTTACATATTTTGACAAATTTCTAAGTTGCGCCGACTAGAGCACGAATAACTGATAGACGGACAGACGGACGGGACTTATTGCGTGTGGTACAACTATGTTTAACTGCAATACTGTTCCTGTCAAATACCTGGTTGTTGTAAAATGCATTATACAATTTTTTGTATGCTGTGTTTGTTTTGTTAATTGAGATTGGCCTTCGTTTTTTCTTTTTTAAATTTTTGTTTATTTTTATTTGAGGGGAAGGGGGGTGGGGGCTTTTCATTACCACCCGACTTTCCTTTGGGATAATTCCGAATATCTATTCTTTGATTTATCAAAAATACAAACATAAACATTAAGATTTTTACGCTTAATAACAAATGATTCTGACAATTGATAGAGGTAATCGATTTAATACCGTTTTTATTCTGTAGTTGCTGCCTCCATGCTCAACACGAACGGGGAGAAAAGGCTCAATCGGAATGAGGCGTGGTCGGCTTGGAGTGACGGGTAATTTTTTCTAGTAGCGTGACACGTTAAGCTCAAGATAATTATTCTTGACTGTAAGCAATGTAAACATTAAGCCCGGTGTGTTGGTTTGGTACAATGCAGTAAAAATATGTAAAACAAGTCTTCCGCAGCTTAACGCTTACAACATGTACAGACGCAGATGTATACGATTCTTAAATTTTCCGAAAATCACGTCAGAGAAAATAAAATGAGTCAACGTTCTACTAATAAATGTTTTTTTTTATTCAGTCTTTTTGCCCGACATTCACACAGTTATGTTAACTAATTTGAATAATTAGGTCTTAGTTACATAATTCAACTGGAGTCATCGGGTTAGATTGATCATTTTGCCGATTGGTCCAGGAAAACACTTTAAGGAGTAGTCTAGTGGTCTAGTTATAACCTATAAAGTGGTCCTCAGGGACCGATTGGTGTAGGTACAAACTGTGAAGTGGTCCTCAGTGACCGATTGGTGTAGGTTCAAACTGTGAAGTGGTCCTCAGTGACCGATTGGTGTAGGTACAAATTGTGAAGTGGTCCTCAGTGACCGATTGGTGTAGGAACAAACTGTGAAGTGGTCCTCAGTGACCGATTGGTGTAGGTACAAACTGTGAAGTGGCCCTCAGTGACCGATTGGTTAAGGTACATAATGATAAGTGGTCTTCAGTGAACGAGTAGTCTAGGTGCAAACTGTGAAGTGGTCCTCAGTGACCGATTGGTTAAGGTACAAACTGTGAAGTGGTCCTCAGTGACTAATTGGTTTAGGTACAAACTGTGAAGTGGTCCTCAGTGACCGATTGTTCTAGGTACAAACTGTGAAGTGGTCCGCAGTGACCGATTGTTCAAGGTACAAACTGTGAAGTGGTCCTCTGTGACCGATTGGTCAAGGTACAAACTGTGAAGTGGTCCTCAGTTACCGATTGGTCTAGGTACAAACTGTGAAGTGGTCCTCTGTGACCGATTGGTATAGGTACAAACTGTGAAGTGGTCCTCAGTGACCGATTGGTCTAGGTACAAACTGTGAAGTGGCCCTCATTGACCGATTGGTCTAGGTACAAACTGTGAAGTGGTCCTCAGTGACCGATTTATGTAGATACAAGGTGTGATGTAGTCCTCTTGGTCTAGGTAAAAGCTGTAAATTGTCTTCAATAGTCCTTATGTATTTAGTCAACTAATACATGTATTGACATTCGTCATTTCAAAGTTCGTTGCCTCTAACCTGATACGTCGGTTTCCATCCTCAATAAAAATGTGCTGAAAGTATGAATATTGATTGATTGATTGATAACGAGCAATATTTCAGCTATATTCATTTCCACTCTCATCACACTGTTTCATACATTTTAAAGATATAACCAGCTATATAATGGAGTCCAGTTTTTTTACTGGAGTACTCACTAATAATCCCCGACCTTACATTTGGCAAGAAAACTATCCTTGTTATGTAAGGCTGGAGTCGAGTATACCCTGCAAGAAGTCAGGCTCGAACTTTCAAACGTCAATTGTGACACACCGGTTAATAAAAGTAGATGACGAACTGCTTTAACCACTCGACCGCCGAGGCCACAGATTTATAGAGTAAGCATATGTAATAATATTTGTGACAATATTATAAGAGTATAAAGCCAACAAACATGTTTTCGCCACGTGTTGTGTGTGCTTTGCTCAGTAATAGTGACCCAGAACTACCGCCGATGTTAATCAATAATGGACGAGCTCCGTATAGCCTTTGGGAAACTGTAAGAATGAATAGTCAATAACAGTTTTATAAAATAATAGGGATAGGTCTACTCTCTCTGAGGTACGATCGAGAGAGTGTCGTCTTGTCCAATCAGAAAGAGGCAACATTGTGTATTATACATTGAATATACTTATCCACAAATATTCTCAGCAAACCTACAGTACAAGTAGTATAGGGGGATTACAACGAGGAAGTAAATAGTAAATTATCATCAGTTGCCAGTCATTATATACACAAGTAGTCAATTTCCCAAGTAGCAGGACTTCGGTCTCTGTTTGTGTGAGATATAATTTAAGTATACTGTCTTTTTAAGTGAATGGTATTGACATTGAAATAATCTTGGTTGGGCCTACAACGAATTTCAGCGTTGAATATCAATCCTGAATAGAACAGAACCAAACATTTTCTAATCGGAGTGGGGGGTACGTGTGTCCGGTTTAAGACAGTTATTTTCTCTACTTCAGAACACAAGTACATTTTTCTTCTGATATTGAGGAAAAAAGAGAGATCTTGAGGAAGTACAACCGAAATTCTGTGTTTCGAAGGTCTATAGCTCTTCAGATTCATTGTGATAATAATATGTTAATTTGTTCCCAATGTTCATTATTCCACGACTCAATACATCGATAGTTCTCCCAGCCGAGGATCTTCTTGAATGTAAAATTTGTTTAGTTCACGATTTTTATCAATTTATCAATTTTACAATGTGGAATCCGGTTAATATAATGAAAACTTAATGAACATTCGGTATAGTAAGTGAACATTTTAAAAAACAATTAATCTACGGAATATTGATCGGTCCATGACGTCACGCTCAAATCCTCGGTTTGTCAGCTAACAAATCGACTCTAACAATAAAAATAGTTATCATCACTTTTTTCTCAAAATGGAGTGGTGTTGTTTTTAGTATCTCAGGTATAGGATAAGCTTCGTTGTCGGATATTTCTATAAATCCAAAATATATAGAGAGATAAACCAAACATAAACCAGTCATTATAAAAAATCATTCCTTCAAATTTTAAAAAGCAATTAAATTAACTAGATTTGACTGATAAAACGTTTTCTCTAAAATCAAAATCATGTTACTTTCAAATGTAAGGGAGATAACCTCAACTCAAGGCATTCATAACTGATATGACTACTTCTTACAGAGGGATCGTGTTGCTTTTTTGTTGTATGTTGTAATGTTTGTTTCTTTTTGTGTTTTTTGTGTTTTTAGCCATGCTCTGTTATTACGTAAAAGGTGGCTACGTTAAGCTAATCATCTATCATTGATCACTGTGAACACTGCCTGATTAAAGTTCGAATCCTACGGCAAAAAAGGGTGTGCTCGACTCCAACCTTAATTGACAAGGAATGCTATGTTTAATACAGCGGACTTTCAGAGGGTACTCCGCTTCATCCAGTAATACAAATCTGGACCATGTGATATAGCTAAAAAGAATGCATAAGTCAAGTCAAGTCGCTGATTTGTTTCTTCTTTTATTTGTCGCTATCTTCTGATTATTTGTAGGTGAAACTCAAAATAAAGTAATAGCACAATGTATTGCGGCTTGAACCTGTAATCACCAGACTGAAACAAAAAACAAATTTACTTCCTGTAAATGAAAGTTCCGAAGATTTTCGAGCCGCCAGATGAGGACATGCTTTCTAGCTGAGTGTGTGTGTTAACCTTTAGGAAAAGCATGCGATGTTAAATATTTTTGGAATTCTCTTTACAGAAGTTAATAATGAAATAGAGAGAGGCCATTTTTGTCATCGGTGATAGCGCTATCTATTAGCGTAGCTTTGAAAAAATCGAAAACCAGAATAAAAAGGCTATTTTGTGTATACAATTTTGGATGAAACTCGATAACAAAAATATATGGCTATTTTATGTGTACAATTCCGGAGTATGCCTTTTGTCTTTTGTAAGATGCAACAAATAATTGTTATGTCAATAATTTATTTCATAGAACCACATGAACATTAATTTTAAATCAAGATTATTAAATTTTTTGCTCTGCCTCAACTAGGCTGAACGCTAATACTCATTATATTGTTTGTTTGTTGCTTTAATAAAGTTCAACGCTTTTTTCAGCTTTATTTCTGCTATAAAAACAGCGTCAAAAATGTATAAGTGTGGTAAGTTGGAAACCATCTAAACCGCTTGAAATAAGTCAAGAAAGCTAACAATCATTGTCGTTTAACTTGTCCGTCGTCTGCCGGCAGTAATGGTCTCTGTATAGCACTTAAGTATTTCGCTTTATATACACATAATACAATGCATTTACTCAACCAAGAATACTTCTAGTGTTCGAGTCCGACGCATAGTACGGCGTGCTTGACTTGAGCGTTGGTGGATATTGATTTACAGTATGTTTAATGCTGAGTGTCGCTATAAGGATACAATAGTTAAAGATAGCGTAAAGTTCCAAAGAAGCAACAGAAAACACCTTTATCTAACTTTTGAGTTGTCACTGCCATTATTATTAACTTATCACAGGGATGCTCTCAGATTACCGCATTGTATTCCGGATATATTTTTTCTTTCAATTTTTTTTCTATACAAACCGTTTATCAAGTACATGACATAACTTTGATGGTTGAGATATCCTTAGGTGCAACAACATCTATATAGAATCAACTATGTTCTTCGTGATGATTATTCATTACGGGCCAGAGGACTGGACAGTAACCATATCGACAGTTGATCATTGGCGTGTTAGCAGTAGAGATGTTTGTTGGAGCCTGATTTCGAGCAAGGTGCATTCGACTTGATAGTGTACAAAAAATACTTAAGTTAAACATTCAGCACAAACAGTGCATCAGAGAATTTGGGGAACAAGGAATTAAAGAATTAAGAACTGTAAATTGAACAAAACCAATTTGATCATTACATGTCTGCAAGGGAAGCGGAACTCAGATACATAGGCGACAGCTGAAAAAAATGATTGATTGATTGGTCGATTGATTGGTCGATTGACAAATTAAATGAACTGGCCATACGCCCAGCAAGCAATATCCAAGCTATATTCAGGACTAGAACAGGTTTACAAACAATAAATCAACAGAAAATGGACTAAGGGGAACAAAATGTTATCTGCCACTGGAAAAGTGTGGAGCATTTTGGCTACGGGCAGAGAGTTTAGCCTTTTATATCAACTACAATGGGCTTTTGAAATCTTTAAAAAGCTCCTTATCGAGCAAGAAACGTGTCACTATTTAAAGAAGTTACACATTACCGTAAACAATGCAGGTTTTCCGTATCATAAATTTACAACCCCCCTTTCCAAATGAAAGGCGTATCCGCCACAAGGCAGCTCTATGCGTCGAACGCTGGGAACCCTCTAAGTATGGTCTCAGACAGCTGAAAAAGACCGCCTCAAATTTTAAATAATTAAAGAATTAATATATATGCAATACAGTGCAATAAACGTGCATTTAAGATGACTGCAAAAAGTGAATAATACATTTGGGTTTTGTTTTTTTTTACATAGAATAAGTTGCTTTTTCTTGGCTCGTTTTTATGCAGAACGTTTCGTTTTCTTATTTATATTTAACAGCTATCTTTAATATTTCTATCCGATGCATAATGAAAATGATGTGCAAAATAATTTGATAAGATTGTTTTATTCAAATCAAATGTTCAAAGGGAGGTAATAAATTTTAATTCACGATAACTTTTATAGTAGTTCGTCTAGTGTACTAGCGGAGACTGCTAATAGATGTTTTATACTGCAATTTTCCTATTAGAGCAGCTTAAATGCGTTGCATTATTATTTGTGTGTGATTAACAGTCAATGGCTATGAAACGAATTGTAGCCACTTTAATCTGATGTACATGTTAACCTGTCTTGCCAATGTATAATAATTGATGTGTTGCATTGTTTTGTTATTTCCTTTGATAAGTATCTTATTAAACCTGTTACGTTCATTACTTTTTGCATATACAGCATCTATGATTCACCACGACCAGAATAGAATACAGAAAACATCGACTTTTCAATGTTATTTACCACATGTGGGTACCATTATTCCATTTGTACTTCGTTGAAAGAAAAATAAAGACAAATTATCTATGTTACAGAATAGGAGGTTCATTTGTTGTTATTAAATATAAAGTTCCTCGCAGTGCCCTTACATATTCGAAATTCGATTTCTTCAGCCAAAATATGCAGTTTAGTTTTAAAACTCATTAATTGTGGATTTTTATACCTTACAAAATATATTTACTTCAACAATCATTATTGACCAATCGCGTTTAAACTGACAGTTTTTTTCACGTCCCTACCGTTATGCATTAATATATTGATACCTATAACTCGTTCGTGACAAATCACTCAATTTTGCGTCATTCATTTTGATTAAAAAATACTGCACGCAAGTGTGAGGCGTAATACGGGTATAATTTTAAAGTGAATTATAGTGGGAGTACATATATATAAAGTGTACGATAGATTGCACGAACCGTGGAAAAGTTTCGACACTCGCTTTTTTCCGGTTGCAAAGCATCGTCCTTATATTGTGTTTATGTCAAGTCAATACACTAATAGTATCTATTTAATTTCTTATACTAGTAGGATACTGATAGGGTTCTCAGTGCTCAACACATACAGCTGCCCAGCAGATGGCGAAAGGGTGAGGCCATCAAGTTTGGGCTCATAAGGAAAGTCTACACATGGACCGTTGTTGATGACATGTTGCAGAGGGACGTCTATCCGGGTACACCGGCGTCATCTCCCAATAAAAAAAGAACATCACAATATAGCTGAAGCTAATTGATGAAAATGACATTATTCAAACAATTCATGCAACACAGAATAACCAACCAGTAAATTTCTGTCGATGTGTTAGAAATGAAAATAGTTTATTTACGTAGATTATTTGATTTCTTTCCCAGTTCTTGCAAACAAAACATTTTTCCTGTATCATGGGGCTAAACATTGTAGAAAGAAAACGTTCATTTTGTATTCAAAACCAAAGGTGCACTCGATAACGTATACTTATTTTACCTCATATTCTGAAGTAAATTATGTATTTTAGGAATATTTAAACTTAATGAACAACACATAGTTTATAACTAGTACAACCATCTACAGACATTATCAATATTCCTTATAATTTAATTTTGACGATAAAAACAGTGATGACGTCAATAAACTGTTTGAATGAAGGTATTAAAAATAAACCGAACACAGATGAAACTGTCAAAAACGACAATCCACAAATCAAAGTCCAAGAAACCAGCCGACTCCAGAACCAACATAAAGCAACTACAACAATGGTCCTTACTTAGTATAGGTATTTCAAAGAAATGGCGGGTTAAACCAGATTTTATGGCATGCCAAAACCTCCCGCTTCCATTACTGTAGAATGTGAGTTGGATTAATTAATTAGATGGGTTTCATATACTAACACTCACTAATATGTGTATCAAACAATCATCGTAGCATTATTGAATATAACAGCGTAACAACAGATCAGCAATACCCACGCCATCTGAGCCCCTCTTAACCTAGCGCCCCCACTCGAAAAATACATAAATATATGAAACTGGATGCTGCTTACAAAAGTTGATCAAGTAAACAACATACAGTATTTACATATTATATAGATTTTGTTTGATCTATTAATTGAAATACATACCGAACATACGAACTGTTTTTATATACATTTGTATACGTACATTTCTTGATACAAAATATATATTTCTACTGACACCAGTCACACAAAATTGTTATGTATATCACGTGATTGGTCACTATAACAATTTTCAAAGTGAGCATCAAAATCCCGTTTGTACTGTCGAGTTAATGACCATGCCATTTCTAAGTTATTGTTTCGCCTGAATATAGCTGAAATATTGCTGCTCGGGCGTTAAACACCATTAATCAATCAATCAATCAAGTTATTGTTAACCGCACTCGGATCTCCTCGTGCTTATTAATGTGTTTGAATGGCCCAAGCAAACTTGTAAGTTGTTAACATAATTATTGGTTAGAAAATATGTTTCACGTCAATTTCAACACGATGTATGCATAAACTTAACACAGCTATAATACTACAGTTGACAGCGGAGATACATGTTTACAGTTTTGTACGCAACTTTCAGTGTGTATTCAGTTAGATGTATATCATGACGTCCAGTTTGTATTATGGGACGATGCCGGAGCAGCCGTTCAAAATCTTAAAACACAAAAATTGGTAATCCTTGTTAGTCCCGGAAGGTGTCGAGCACACCTTGTGCGTTGTCAAAACTAAAAATATATTGTTGGTTAATACAGTTTTTGTATTTTACTGAGAGCTCTATATTCATCCAACCAGACGGTCGTATGTTGGCATTTGCGGAGGAATTATTTTGTATCCTGAACACACAATTATTTCAGATGTGTAGAAGGGGCCTCGTTTCCCGAGTGTTTAAGGCAGTTTGTCTTCTATTGATCACGTTGTCCGTCAACGCCGAGGTTGCCGGTTCTTGTCTCACTGAAGGCATTGTGTAGTCGAATCCAATGTTAATTGATTGAGATCTTAAACTTCATTTAAACAAACAAACAAAAAAGATATGTGTAAAACGGTTGAAGATTCCAGTCTTGTGTACTTTACTTTGACATTTCTAGCTGTTTGTCTGCTCATCAATCTACACATAACTTCGTCATCAAATAATGTCTGTTGATTTGGATTGGTTGAGGGACGTTGAATTTCTTGATTAGTTTGTTAAATACAAAGAAAGGAAAACTCTAACAATCATTATATATATTAAAAATAATCCACACAATTTGAAAAAAAAATAAAATGAAATAAATCTTATGTTCACTGCAATTTTACACCGCGCCTGTCTTGTCCATTGATCTCACTGATTTTGAACTCATCACTTCATCAGTTTTCTACGGTCATCTCAGTAAAAAATGAAAAAAAAACAATATATCTTTCTTTTTTAAAAATATTAATATATTTTTTTTCAGCGTATCAATAGGCAAAAGTCAAACTATTAGCTGAATATTATGAACAAGAAAACACGAAAACAGACTTTTCATTATTGTTTGTCACAAACAAAGTGCGATAATTTCTACTAAATGTCAAACCACACGGTTGACTAATTTTCTTGTTATGATCCAATACGATGTCAATGACGTTCCCGTCTGCCGAAAGTCGATGTATGTTATTTGAGTCCCTACAAGCAACGTACAGGTTACCTCCCCAATCAGAAGTCACAGCTTTAGGATAATTGAAGTTCTCTGGTTTACATGTAAAACGTACTTCTCCACTGAGTTTGACACAGCCTACTGTATTACTGCCAGTATAGTAGACAATATCCTGCGGACCCGGATGTATGTAGTCAATGTCACCACCAGGTACAGTTATTGTAGTTATTGTCTTCCCTTGTTTACTGAGGATGTAAATCTTCCCACCATCACCAACACAGATCTTATCACCGACAACAGCTATACCGTAACACTTATCAGGTACAGAATGTGTACCACCGGACTTCAATGACTTTACGTCAACAAACTGTATTGACCTTTGGATAGGTAGGGATACTACAGCTTTATCTTCACCTGGTATAATAGCAATATCCCATGGGTCACCAGATAACGTACAATCCTGTAGGTACTCACCACGATCACTGTATACCAGTAACTTGGTACTACTCCAGTTACACAGTAGTAGACGGTTGTCGTCTGTCACAGCAATACTGGTTATCCGGACATTACCGGTAGACTTAATATCAAATTTCATGTCAAAGTCGAACTTTGTTGGCATCTGAATTGTTGTCGGTAAAACCTGCGCTTGATTTGATTTGGATGGTTTATACTTGATCGGACATGGTGTAGACTCAATTTGTACTGACCCCAAAGATTTGATCTGGAGTTGTGGAGATTTTTTTAACGAAATTTTAGAGGTAAACATCGATGCTATTATTTTTTTTACTTTAATATCATAGTCGGAAATTTTCCATTTATACGAGTTTAATAAAATAAATAGCTGGTTCTCTGATCCGTGTTTTGACACAAGCTCTAATTTACTGGTAACCTCGTCCAGAGATTCCATCATTGTAGATAATGTTTCTTTGTCAGACTGTATTTGCTTCTCGCATTTCGTCTTAGCTGATTTGATTTCAGATATCACTTTCTTTTCGAGTTCATCTAGGCGTTCCAAAATTTTGCATTTAATTAGCGAAACATTTCTTAGCACATCTGATTCTTCATCATTTAGACTCTTTAAATTATCATTGCGGTCAATTATAAGCGTTTTCAAAGTTCCACGTAAGCTAGATACGGTGCTAGATACATCTTCCAACATGAGTGATTTTCTAACTCCTTTTGAAGCAACGTCTACAGGAACACATTTTTGACATGTCCGGTGTGTTTCTGCCATACAGGAACGGCAGCATATGCAATCATGTTCCACACAGAAAAAATCAAGTTTCATTTCGTCGTGTTTTTTACAACCACTTTGTACAGATAATTTTTCCTTGGGTAACGATCCAGGATCTATTAAATGATGAGAGGCGCATGCTTTAAATGAACTATGGGCATTCAGACAGTCCGTACATAGGTTTTCCTCACAATCAGTACAGTACTTTATGGCCACTACGGGTGACTGTTCCTTACGTGAGCATGGATCGCAAATGGGTTTGGACGATGCCATTCTCTTCTGAAAAAAATTTAATAAATAAATTATAATTTTATAATGTAAAATGGAAATATATACTTACGTTTGGTTGTTAATTTTTAACGCCAATGTCAGGTACTTTTTTTGCTATATCGTGGTGTCCAGTTTTGTATTATATTATTATTAATTCCCCGGAAAAAATCACCTACCTTCGGTAGAAAAACTGGTAATCCTTGTTAGTTGGGACTTGAGTCGAGCACACCTTTTCCGCAGTGAGACTGGAACCCACAAAGTCTATGTTGACAGGCACGTAATTCATATAGACTACCTTGACCACTCGGCCACCGAGGCCTCGCTAAAATAATGTAACTTGATCTTTAATTTATGACTTTTAATTTAAATAATTATCGCCGCCCAGGAGGGCGGCGATATATTTGTATTCACTTTCGTTGCTAACGATGGATAAAGGAGAAAATATTTAGAAGTACACTTAGTTACCGTAAATGAACAGAATTTTGCTACAAGAATGTCAATCATTTAACTTGGGTTAAAAATCAAGATGATGTATGAGGTTTGACTGTAAAAATGCTTGGTTAAAATCAAAGTTTCATCTAATAATACATTTTGTTGGTATTCTATTTACGGAAGTTAATAATATAGGGAGACCATTTTTATCCTGGTACTGTGTCTTTCGGTGATAACTCTATCGACGAGCGTAGCTTTTAAAATCGGAAACCAGAATAAAAGGCTATTTTGTGTATACAATTCCGGAGTATGCCGACATTTGTAACATTAAATAAATAAATAAATGTTTTGTCAATAATTTAATTGAACCACGTGAATATTAGTTTTAATTCAAGTATATTTGTGATTTACTATATGTCAAAAGATTACATGTGCGCAAATTAAGAAATCGACAATTCAAACTAGCCACAACTGCAGGACTTAGCTTTACATAGAACCTTATGGGAAAAAAGTTCAAATGCTTTCTTTTTGAAATTGCAATGCTTTCTAAGCGAATGTTCATGAGATAGTCCTTAGAAAATGTGAGTTTAGTTCGATTGAAAATCTGAGATGCCTGCTACGTAAGCTTTTATGTTATATAAAAACAAACTGTGATTATTTATGCTTATCTGGTCCTCTACACGTACAATGTTTTTAATCCAATCTAAAATTGAGATTATCTTCTCTTATAGCTGCCATATTGTCGAGCTAATCTGTATTTTGCATTGAAGCAAATGCAAAAAGAAAAACCGATATTCAAGGCTTAAAAGAACATAATAAATAACATAAAAACATGCTTTAAAATGTGTCCCGTAAAATTATTATCAACTCATTTTGACAAACGCGTGCAGAATGCAGAATAAATCGGCGGCGAACTGATGCTTTGCATCAAAAGTTTTCTTGTTATTACTGTTTTTCGTCACAATTGCTCACACCATAAACATTTGTACGTGTCACATCAGCAGAGTAGCACAAGTAGAGGATAGTACTACACATTATAGAAATCAGCAGAGTAGCACAAGTAGAGGATAGTACTACACATTATAGAAATCATCAGAGTAGCACAAGTAGAGGATAGTACTACACATTATAGAAATCATCAGAGTAGCACAAGTAGAGGATAGTACTACACATCACAGAAACCAGCAGAATAGAACAAGTAGAGGATAGTACTACACATTATAGAAATCAGCAGAGTAGCACAAGTAGAGGATAGTACAACACATTACAGAAATCATCAGAGTAGCACAAGTAGAGGATAGTACTACACATTATAGAAATCAGCAGAATAACACACGTAGAGGATAGTACTACACATTATAGAAATCAGCAGATTAACACAAGTAGAGGATAGTACTACACATTATAGAAATCAGCAGATTAACACAAGTAGAGGATAGTACTACACATTATAGAAATCAGCAGAGTAACACAAGTAGAGAATAGTACTACACATTATAGAAATCAACAGAGTAACACAAGTAGAGGATAGTACTACACATCATAGAAACCAGCAGAATAGAACAAGTAGAGGATAGTACTACACATTATAGAAATCAGCAGAGTAACACAAGTAGAGGATAGTACTACCACTGCACGAAACAATAACTTTTAAGATAGTCAAAAGGTATCCAAAAGTCCCAATTTTGAATACATTTTGTTGTCTTTTGAACACATATTTAAAAAATACAAAAGATCTAAAAGATCATCTTTTTGTATACCTTTTTGACTTCAAAAGTCAGTCGAAATGGCCCACTTTTGATTTGACAAAAGGTGTTGCAAAGTTCACCTTTCTAGATCTAAAATGTGTTCGAAAGGTGAACAACAAAATATGACCTTTTTTTCCAAAATATAATCTGTTGTCGACAAAAGATAATAAAAAGATCATATATCAACAAAAAAAGGTGATGAAAGGTAGTCCACAGATGCTATTTTCAAAACCAAAAGACCAAGGTCATATGGTATTTTGACCAAATTAAAATCCAAAAGGTCTCCTTTTGTATTGATGAAATTACAAAAAAATGCACAAAAAGTTACTTGTTCTAATCTAAAATATGGTCAAAAGGTTATGAATTTCCATATTTTTCATGGATAATATTACAAAATGGACATTTAGGCTAGGGGAAAGATGATATGATGAAAAAAAGCTGCATGCACAGGTCGGCTCACGTGGATTTGGTTTTTTCAACCTATCCAGAATCAGCATTCCACAAATGTCCACCTTGACCTCTCATTTTGTAAAACAGTGAGCATCATTGCTCACTTACATTTATCAACAATAACAGTCTTGATGAAAAAGAACATGTCTAGTCCAATGAAAAGTTTGTGCAAGTTTTACTCTAGAAATATTGCTGACATTGTGCTCACTTAAGCTCCAATATTGGACTGTTGAATTTGTATCAATAGGATGACCACTAACTTGAACAATGGTCAAGGAATTCAAGATGACACAGCATTAAGAAAGTAGAGTTAAAAGTGTACTAGCTAATGTACAATTGCCTGTATATATCACTGAGCTGACAGGCTTGTCTAATGGCGATTAATCCCTAAGGTGTTACAATTTTCTCATTTTCAAGTGGATAAATATTACATAAAAAAGAAACAATTTAACGATTTATTGAATAAATGCTCATTATGTCAATATGTACATTTTTCAATCTGTTTTACAATCCAAGAGGAAGGTGTTCTAGTTCATTTCTGGTTGCTCATTTTCTGTCCTTTCTGCTTTTGGTTGAAGAAATGTCAATAAATTTACAGTCTAATTTTATCTTTTATTCTATAAATTTATCAAACTTTGAAGATGTCTAGTATGTAATAAATCCATCTTGACATTCCTCATACATGTCATGAGGACATATATAGGCCATTAAGACGGGTCTTCTCGATATCTTTGATCTCCATATTGTCTAGTGCAGCTATTATCCGCTTGGCTTTCTGAAAAATATATATACAGTGTATGTGTGTGTGTTACAGATCTAGACATAACTAAAATGATATGTGGCACATTATGTAATAATAATAAATGTTGACATTTTGTATAAAACATCCATATAACTGAACATTTGGGAGCTGAGGGGGCTGGAGGGGGGGGGTCCATTAACATGGTAACAATTTGTATATTTTTCCCAAAATAACAGTAAATTTAAAATAATGATAACACTAACAGATAACAGCAATTTACATGAGAAAACAATACAGAGAGTTCATAAATCGGAAAAACAGATAACAGCAGAATCTCATCAAAGGGCAATACGGTGAAAAAATGCATTAATTAATCAGTGTTTCCATAGTAACTAGTATGTGATCTTATGTATATCTCTCCCTTCATATGGAGACTCAATTACATTGAAATAAGTGGTGATTAAAATGAATTAACAGATAACAGAAAAAATCTGTAAAACAGTAAACAGTGTTCTGACTAGTATTATTAAACAGCAAACAGTGTTTTTATTTACATTATAACAATTAACAATGTCAATTTAAAAAAAAACAGATAACAGCTAATGGTTGAAAGTTAACAGTTGCTTTCTACTGTTTCGAATTTGTCATTTAGAACACTCCATATTAAATTAGTAAGCATTTGCTCATCAGTGAAGGTTGTGATTCGCTTTTAACATGTGTATTCTGATCATCTCCTTTTTATTTATACACTCAAAAAAATTCAAGACTGAAAAAAGTATTATCGTAACATACTTCTTTTTTTCCCGTTCTAGTGATGTTTTCTTCTTTTTCTAGACGTCTAGATTGTTGTTCCTGCTTCTTTTGTATGGCAGTACATGTATCTGTTAATAGCATCTGAAAAAAAATAACAAATTCATTTGCAAGTACTCTAAATCCTCTTCAATTTTAGTAGTTTCTTTTTACAATCTGAACATTAGAAAATGACAGATATTGCATATAAAAGTCATTATTATTCAAACAGTTATGACACTAACCCCTTCATCTACCCCCCCCCCCCCCCCAAAAAAAAAAAAAAAAAAAAACACACACAGAAGCAAGTACAATTTTAAGTACAATATTTAAATAAAAATAATATTTTTGCAGTATAGCTTGTTAAAAACATAATACATGAAATATAAGTCATTCATATAATGTGAACTATATTCAGACAATAAATGCTTATGTATGATTATCTCCCCTTACAATTTGCAATATGGCGGATATGTGTTCTGTTGGGTGTGATTTTCCATTGCTTGAATGCCGTGGACAAACTCAAAGATAAAACAGATTTATATATTCTTGGATATAAATACCTGATCTGAAGTACTTTCATCGTCGGAGTCAACACTTTGCTGAGTATAAAAAGAACAATGTGGCAGTCGATGTCATGTGCGTCAGTCTGGACATTCTTGTTTACCAGTAAACCTACTGACAGTGCTGAATCCTCAAGAATTTCATCGTCTGAGATATCAAATACAACACTAACTATAATAATTGTTCGAACTACTAAGTTCACAAGAATGAAAGCGCGTAATCTTGACTTTTTTACTGAAAGGTGAGCACCGTCTTTAAAAATAGGCGCCGAGGCCTGGCATTTAGAAAATTGAGATGCTGATTGGATGTGGTTAATGATATCGATTCCGGCACACGCGCAAACGCACGAAGCCATGTGCACTGTAGCCTTGTATTTTGTGTAAGTAGAATCTGTAGTATCTTAATATAATTTATGTTTTATAGTTATTCAATTTAAATTTTGGTAAGTGTACAGTGTAAAATTACATACTTTTACATTATAATACAATTTATAAATAAAAATATATTTATAGATGTTACCACAAAATTTTCACTGTGCTGGTGCACACTATCAACACTTTCCAATTTTAAATAAATAAATGGCTGTATATTTTATATACTTAATAACTAGCACACTTTGTTACATTTTCTATTTTAGAAACAAAAAGGCACATTTTGTTTATTTGACACATGTATTATTACTACATGTACTTCAACTTGGATACTTAAAAATATCCATAATGACATCTATTCAACTATATGTCCTGGGGTTGAATCCCATATAACCTTGGAAAGTTTTGTTATTCATATACAACTATTAGCGACATCACGTGACTTCTGTGACGTATTTTTGTCGGCCATATTGGATATTTCACTCATATAGAAAATGTTCAGTATTTCATAAATTTTTGCTAATAGTTGGTTTTTTATAGTTAAAAAAAGTACATTTAATTTGTACTAAAATTTTGAAAATGGAGTTAAACCAATTTTGATTTTCCATCGTGGACAAATTTGAAGTCTCATATAAATACCCCTCTTAAGCCGTGGGGCGGGGGGGGGGGGGGTCATTTTGCCTCAGAAACTGATATCCATATGGCAAAAAAAATATGTGTGTTTCCGGTTACCCGAACCTACCTATTTTTTTGAAGCCGACCCTAAAGGTTTTTTTGCTTTTTAACGGAGGTTACTTTGAACCGGAAAACTGGGTTTTAGTTATATTTTCTTATTATATAGATAGAGATGAAATATCGAATTTTCCGAGTGACAGAAATCACAGTAAATCACATGTGAAAATTATCGTTTATTTTCACTCTCCGGGTTTTGCCCGCCGTTGGTTTTGTACTATACAGATATTCATCCGCCGTTCATAAAATTTAGGATTAAGCATTAAAATTTTACGAAAACAATTTTGATCTATAAATAGGATAATCAATTGGGCAGCGTGAATATCCAAAATATGATCACTCGTGCCGCATAAAGCATCAGATTGAACTAATGCGCAGAACAAGTTCCACTCACTCGTTTAATCAGATACGTTATGCGGCACTCGTGATCCTATTTTGGATATTCACTCCGCCCAATTAATTATCCTATAAATACTTCCGCCCCAACATTACTAATTTAACCAACATGATTCCCAAAAAAAAATCGTCCTATGAGTACCTTCGAAATTCCTATTTTATAATTCTATGTAACCGGAAACAAACATATTTTTTTGTTTTGCCTAACATTAAAGATAAAGTAATAAACACATTTTACAAGTTTTGAAGTTATTTTAAAAAATAACAATTTTAAACTCTAGGTACAATATAATGTATCTACTGAATCACCAAAATATCAATGAGGTCGTAGTATTTGCATAAACTTATCATCTTAAAAAAACATCGTCAAAAGGCTATATATGTAAAGTATTATATATTTTACTGTGGGGAAACAACCCAGAGCGAACAGTTATCTGGTTGAAACATAAGTCAGGGGCTAACTGACTTGATACCGCCTTAAGGTACTAAAATTGTGATACAAAGATACAAATCTGTCAAAAGGGCATCATTTTATTCATCAATACATAATTTACATTCTTGTGGCTTGATATACATTAATACTCTGTATACATGTAGGACAAAATATAAACTAATCAAAGAAATGGGCCAACATATGCTTATTAATTTATAAAATTTAATTACTAAATATATTTATACAATGTAAATGCCTAGTGTTATGATACCATTTTATGTATCGTTCATTTGGACTGCTTCTCATTATCGACGAATATAGTTCTCCAATATAAACCGTGTATTTCTTTGAATATTATTTATATATTGTGTTTTTTTGTAGGTTAATATTGCTACCTAAACCTTAGCAGATTTTCGTATGAAAGTACACAATCATCAATACATGTATAACTGAACCATTGAAGCTCAGCTATGGAGATGTGTTTACTATAATTCATAATTTTGTGGTTTGAAGCAGGGCAAGAAATTGCTTCGACAAGATGTCTAAATACAGATTCATTGAAGGAATGGTAAGCCACAATAAATTATCAGCTTATTAAAAATAATAACTTCTGGCGAGTCTTACAAATATTATTATCTCTGTGTTAAACATGTTTGACTCCTACTCAGTTATTGATCCAGGAGCATTCATCTGATGAGATTTACAAAGGAGGTAGGGGGGAGGTGTTATAATAAAACTAATAGAAGTTGTGTTGTATTTTGTAACATAATTTACATAAATTCCATTGAATAACCCAAATATTATACTACGGTAATAAAGCCCCGCTTACTCCTATGTATTTATTGGGGGGGAAGCTGGAGTACCTTCAGCAACCCCCAACCTTCAGTAGGAAAACTGGCAATCCTTGTACAATTAATATTGAAGTCTATTACACCCTACCCGCAGTTTGACTCGAACCAGCAACCTCAGTGTTGACAGGCCATATGATCAATAGTAGACGAACTACCTTAACCACTCGGCTACCGAGGCCTCTGATACCTGAATGGGGGTAAATGTATCGTGCTTTCATGCCAGACACAGCTGTTCATACTATGTTGCTTAGTTTAGTTTTAGTTTTTACTTTTCATAAGTACTTATTTTAATTTTTACATGTAATTTTACAAAGGAGTTTACAAGAATGAGGAAAGAAATGGTTAAAGCAAGAAGAGTAAGGGGACACAAAGCAAAGAATCAAAAGCAGGTTAAATTTTAATTGAATTTACATGTATGTTCTACTTCCTGTATTAAAATGTTTCTGCCCTAAATTACTGGGTAGATATAAAGATCAAAAGTTTGAATTGTGTTTGGGTTTTTTATCTCCCAAAATCTGGTAACAGAATAAATAATGGAAACCTGTACCAGAACTTGGCTGTCATACATATGATGAAATAGAGAAATAAAACAACAATAGTGATTTTTGTGTGCCGGTCATTTGGGCCGTCACATGGGATAAAAATATTGGACCTAGTCATATTTTGGCAGACCGTACCGAGGATTTTCGCCAACTGGTATGACACTGTCACTTGCAAATTTTGCAGTTTGAATTTTGTTTGTTTTGTTTGTTTGGTGGTGTTTAATGCCACTTTCAGCAATTTTTCAGCTATATCATGGCGTCTAATTTTTATTGGGTGAGGAAGCCGGAGTACCCGGAGAAAACCCCCGAACTTCGGTAGGAAAACTGGCAATCCTTGTCAATTAAGATTGGAGTCGAGTACACCCTGCCTGCAGTGAGAATCGAACCCGCAATCTCAGTGTTGACAGACCACGTGATCAATAGTAGACGAACTACCTTGACCACTCGGCCACCGAGGCCCCATTTGAATTTTGACATGTCAAACTTGTTTACTAGGTTTCAGTCAATTTTAATACATATTTGACTTGTATGGTATACAGTCACTTCAAAATATTTGCCATCAAAAATCATTTTTGGTCCAACTTTAAACACATTATGATATCATTTTTCTGTTGGTTGTAGTTATAAAATATTTTGATTGTTTCAATTTTGCATTCCATTTCAGGTACAGAAAAACAAATCATAATTGAACTTGAAGTGGCCACCAATAGTATAGAACATTTAGAGAAGAAACAGTTGTTCCTAGTGAAAATAATCAATATCTTAAAGAAAGAGACTGTGTTTTCAAACATGGTAAAATACCAGAGAAGTGCAAGATTCTTGCAAAGGAAATATAAGCAAATTAATGATTGAATGTGAAGTTTGTAGTCACTGAATTGAAATTCTCTAGTTGTCAACAATATGTACTAGTTATAGAATAGTTAAAATATCATTACAGTATTAGGAAAAAATTAAACAATAGTTGATTAGTTTGGAGGAATATTTTTTCTGATGCTCTTGTTCTTATTGCAAGAATGAAGTTACAATGACACGCTTAATTTATTGGTAAATGAGCTGCAATACCTAGGAGAAAGCGTGCACACTAAGCTTCTGTTTTTTAATGGGAGTGTGCACACAATTCTGTGAAGCCGCTGCCCTTCGGGAGAAAGCATGCACACAAACTAGTGAAGCCGCTACTCCTTGCATTGGGAGAAAGCGTGCACACAAACCAGTGAAGCTGCTACTCCTTGCTTTGGGCAAAAGCGTGCACACAAACAAGTGAAGCCGGTACTCCTTGCATTGGGAGAAAGCATGCACCCAAACCAGTGAGCCCCTAATCCCTTGCTTTGGGAAAAAGTATGCACACGAACCAGTGAAGCCGCTACTCCTTGCATTGGGAGAAAGCGTGCACACGAATCAGTGAAGCCGCTACTCATTGCATTGGGAGAAAAGGTGTACACAAACCAGTGAAGCCGCTACTCTTAGATTACACAGTTTATACACCAAGCAAATCTGAGCAAGCCATTGTGTTAGATATTAATACATAGATGGTATTTAGAATGCAACATGCAATGAAAAAGTTATTTCTGACAGACAAGTCCATAAGCATTTATTATAATGCAATATAAGAGTTTGCGACATTAATTTATTGACTGATGATGCGACAATTAGTTACATAGTTAAAATCAAAATGACATTAGTTTTGAAAAACTGAAATTTTATTTTGATCATATGAGAAAATTATATTCTATCACAATTGTATAACAATTTAGAAGGTACTGAAGCCTGTTTTGAGGCAAATTCAGGTTAGGATGACTTAAATGAAGACAACATTAACAAAAATTTAGAATTTGAGTAAGAAATAGGGAAGCAAACATACTGGTTTTGTGGCATTATGGCAGTATATTTGATATACTTCTGATGCTGCTGTGACCTTTTGAAAATTATATAGGCATTTTTAAGTTGCTGTCTTTTTAAATCGTGTGTGTATTTCAAAGATGGGAGGACTTACTCTGAAAACATATACCAGTTATCAAAACATTTAAAGAGGAATGCTAGGATTCAAGCAATATGTAGTTTGTATTAGATGTTAAGTTTTGTATGAATTCGGTCATTGTTTTCGTGTAGTTAAATGTTTAATTTCATAACCATTTTCTTTCTCATCTTGGACAAATTTGTGATCAACCCCTTCTAAAGCAAATTAATAACGAGTTTTACATTTTCTTTTTTCATATATATATATGTTGGGCTTAATTTGTAGACGTATATATAAATATTTGATATTAACCCTGTATTTCTGATGTTTCAGAAATCCGCTGGATAGATATATTATATGGTTGTCACAATACTTAGACGTTTGTATATAATTTACTTACTGTGACTGCATGACAAGTAACTTTGTCATCCTATATAATATATACAAAAATGCTGAATTAGATTACTGTCAGATTAATACGTATTGGTTACGAAAATTCCATCGTCACACGCTAGTACACATGTACTATGTCTATGTCTAAGATTAACCCCGGTTAATGAAGCTATATTTTTTATATAGCGGATTTGGCCGAGGGGTCTAGACCGCTGGACATAGTGCAGGCGAATTGGTGCCACAGTGTCACAACTGTGTGAGTTCGAGTCCCGCTGAGGGAGAGCAAAAATTTGACAGTGTTAAAAATTTAATTCAAACAGTGTTGGGCTTAATGTGTAGACGTATATATAAATATTTGATATTAACCCTGTATTTCTGATGTTTCAGAAATCCGCTGGATAGATATATTATATGGTTGTCACAATACTTAGAGGTTTGTATATATATGTTAGATTTTTTCTTATAAATGGTAATATTTAAGCTCTTTAAAGATTATTAGATCAAGTCAAGTTACAATAGTATAGTGCTGTATTTTTTTAGTATGCAGAGATATTTGCTGCTTGTAATTTGTTATAAATATAATTTAATGCTGCATTGTGGTATGTTTGTAAGGAAGTATTTTCTCATTAATGTCAAGTGTACACAAATAAAATTTATGTGAAAAGGAAAGAAAAGAAATGCACAAAAAAACGAAGAAATATATAGTGACAACTAACTTCTGAACTATCTTTGTAGACACTGTTAAAAATAGTATAATAGTATGATGTGGTGTTTTTATTTTGTATATTTTTAAAGACTTACATATATTAGTGTAATGTTCTTATTACAAATGCTTCTAATTAATAAATGTTAACATAAATTTTCTGTTGGTTTTTATCATTCTTAAGATAGATATTAAAGGTCCAATTTAAAGGTGTCATTTAAATCAGAGGAGCGTTTTTAAGTTTTAAAGTATACGCCTGAAATTCATGACACTGCTCAATATTGTATGACACTGAATTTCTCATTAGTTTAACATAACAGTATTGTTTGAAGATTTTGGAATTGAGATCAATATTGATACAATACTGTACCACTACTAGGAAAGATAAAAATATCAAAGTTTTGTATTATTTATTTGATATTGCAGCAAAATGTCATTAAACTGTCAACACCAACAATATAAAAAATTCTTCACATTTTAAATTAATATAATCAAATGTCACAGATGACTATTCATCCACCTTCATTATAAACTAAATGTCCATATAACATGTTGTTGTAGATGATTTGTGGTGGACTTGTTGAAATGTCATGGGTGACCTTTCATCCACCTGTCAGTATCAACAAAATTTCTGAGATTACATATCGTTCCTCTTTTATTAGGAACAAATGTCGCAGATGACCTGTCGTCCACCTGTCAGTGTACACAAAATGTCCCAGTAAATATATTGTTCACCTTTCAGTTTGAACGAAATTTCAAAGATGACCTGTCATTCATCTTTTAATTTTAATGAAAGATCAAATATCGTCTGTCGTTCACATTTCTCAAATACAAAAGGTCAAAGGTTGTCTTTTCTACCACAAAATTTAACAAAATATGGACTTCGGAGATAGGTGAACTTTTGATAATATTTTGGGCTTGACAAAATGTGAACAAAAGACGATTTTTCGTGCAGTGTACACATTATAGAAATCAGCAGAGTAACACAAGTAGAGGATAGTACTACACATCATAGAAACCAGCAGAATAGAACAAGTAGAGGATATTACTACACATTATAGAAATCACCAGAGCAGCACAAGTAGAGGATAGTAATACACATTATAGAAATCAGCAGAATAGCAGAAGTAAAGGATAGTACTACACATTATAGAAATCAGCAGAGTAGCACAAGTAGAGGATAGTACTACACATTATAGAAACCAGCAGAATAGAACAAGTAGAGGATAGTACTACACATTATAGAAATCAGCAAAGTAGCACAAGTAGAGGATAGTACTACACATTATAGAAACCAGCAGAGTAACACAAGTAGAGGATAGTACTACACATTATAGAAACCAGCTGAATAGAACAAGTAGAGGATAGTACTACACATTACAGAAACCAGCAGAGTAGCACCAGTAGAAGATAGTACTACACATAGAAACCAGCAGAGTAGCACAAGTAGAGGATAGTACTAAACATTATAGAAATCATCAGAGTATCACAAGTAGAGGATAGTACTACACATTATAGATATCATCAGAGTAGCACAAGTAGAGGATAGTACTACACATCATAGAAACCAGCAGAATAGAACAAGTAGAGGATATTACTAAACATTATAGAAATCATCAGAGTATCACAAGTAGAGGATAGTACTTCACATTATAGAAATCATCAGAGTAGCACAAGTAGAGGATAGTACTACACATCATAGAAACCAGCAGAATAGAACAAGTAGAGGATAGTACTAAACATTATAGAAATCATCAGAGTATCACAAGTAGAGGATAGTACTATACATTATAGAAATCATCAGAATAACACACGTAGAGGATAGTACTACACATTATAGAAATCAGCAGATTAACACAAGTAGAGGATAGTACTACACATTATAGAAATCAGCAGATTAACACAAGTAGAGGATAGTACTACACATTATAGAAATCAGCAGAGTAACACAAGTAGAGAATAGTACTACACATTATAGAAATCAACAGAGTAACACAAGTAGAGGATAGTACTACAAATCATAGAAACCAGCAGAATAGAACAAGTAGAGGATAGTACTACACATTATAGAAATCAGCAGAGTAACAGAAGTAGAGGATAGTACTACACATTATAGAAATCAGCAGAGTAACACAAGTAGAGGATAGTACTACACATCATAGAAACCAGCAGAATAGAACAAGTAGAGGATATTACTACACATTATAGAAATCACCAGAGCAGCACAAGTAGAGGATAGTACTACACATTATAGAAATCACCAGAGCAGCACAAGTAGAGGATAGTACTACACATTATAGAAATCAGCAAAGTAGCACAAGTAGAGGATAGTACTACACATTATAGAAACCAGCAGAGTAACACAAGTAGAGGATAGTACTACACATTATAGAAACCAGCAGAATAGAACAAGTAGAGGATAGTACTACACATTATAGAAACCAGCAGAGTAGCACCAGTAGAAGATAGTACTACACATAGAAACCAGCAGAGTAGCACAGGTAGAGGATAGTACTAAACATTATAGAAATCATCAGAGTATCAAAAGTAGAGGATAGTACTACACATTATAGAAATCATCAGAGTAGCACAAGTAGAGGATAGTACTACACATCATAGAAACCAGCAGAATAGAACAAGTAGAGGATAGTACTAAACATTATAGAAATCATCAGAGTATCACAAGTAGAGGATAGTACTTCACATTATAGAAATCATCAGAGTAGCACAAGTAGAGGATAGTACTACACATCATAGAAACCAGCAGAATAGAACAAGTAGAGGATAGTACTAAACATTATAGAAATCATCAGAGTATCACAAGTAGAGGATAGTACTTCACATTGTAGAAATCATCAGAGTAGCACAAGTAGAGGATAGTACTACACATCATAGAAACCAGCAGAATAGAACAAGTAGAGGATAGTACTACACATCATAGAAACCAGCAGAATAGAACAAGTAGAGGATATTACTACACATTATAGAAATCACCAGAGCAGCACAAGTAGAGGATAGTACTACACATTATAGAAATCAGCAGAATAGCACAAGTAGAGGATAGTACTACACATTATAGAAATAAGCAGAGTAACACAAGTAAAGGATAGTACTACACATTATAGAAATCAGCAGAGTAGCACAAGTAGAGGATAGTAGTACACATTATAGAAACCAGCAGAATAGAACAAGTAGAGGATAGTACTACACATTATAGAAATCAGCAGAGTAGCACAAGTAGAGGATAGTACTACACATTATAGAAACCAGCAGAGTAACACAAGTAGAGGATAGTACTACACATTATAGAAACCAGCAGAATAGAACAAGTAGAGGATAGTACTACACATTATAGAAACCAGCAGAGTAACACTAGTAGAGGATAGTACTACACATTATATAAACCAGCAGAGTAGCACAAGTGGAGGATAGTACTACACATTATAGAAATCAGCAGAGTAGCACAAGTAGAGGATAGTACTCACATTATAGAAATCAGCAGAATAGCACACATAGAGAATAGTACTACACATCATAGAAATCAGCAGAGTAGCACAAGTGGAGGATAGTACTACACATTATAGAAACCGCAGAATAGAACAAGTAGAGGATAGTACTACACATTATAGAAATCAGCAGAATAGCACACATAGAGAATAGTACTACACATCATAGAAATCAGCAGAGTAGCACAAGTGGAGGATAGTACTACACATTATAGAAATCAGTAGAGTAACACAAGTAGAGGATAGTACTACACATTATAGAAATCAGCAGAGTAGCACAAGTGGAGGATAGTACTACACATTATAGAAATCAGCAGAATAACACAAATAGATGATAGTACTACACATTATAGAAACAGCAGAATAGAACAAGGAGAGGATAGTACTACACATTATAGAAACCAGCAGAATAGAACAAGTAGAGGATAGTACTACACATTATAGAAATCAGCAGAGTAGCACAAGTAGAGGATAGTACTACACATTATAGAAACCAGCAGAGTAACACAAGTAGAGGATAGTACTACACATTATAGAAACCAGCAGAATAGAACAAGTAGAGGATAGTACTACACATTATAGAAACCAGCAGAGTAACACTAGTAGAGGATAGTACTACACATTATATAAACCAGCAGAGTAGCACAAGTGGAGGATAGTACTACACATTATAGAAATCAGCAGAATAGCACACATAGAGAATAGTACTACACATCATAGAAATCAGCAGAGTAGCACAAGTGGAGGATAGTACTACACATTATAGAAATCAGCAGAGTAACACAAATAGATGATAGTACTACACATTATAGAAACAGCAGAATAGAACAAGTAGAGGATAGTACTACACATTATAGAAATCAGCAGAATAGCACACATAGAGAATAGTACTACACATCATAGAAATCAGCAGAGTAGCACAAGTGGAGGATAGTACTACACATTATAGAAATCAGCAGAGTAACACAAGTAGAGGATAGTACTACACATTATAGAACTCAGCAGAGTATCACAAGTAGAGGATAGTACTACGCATTATAGAAATCAGCAGAATAGCACGCATAGAGAATAGTACTACACATTATAGAAATCAGCAGAGTAGCACAAGTGGAAGATAGTACTATACATTAAAGAAATCAGCAGAATAGAACAAGTAGAGGATAGTACTACACATTATAGAAATCAGCAGAATAACACAAGTAGAGGATAGTACTACACATTATAGAAATCAGCAGAGTAGCACAAGTAGAGGATAGTACTACACATTATAGAAATCAACAGAGTAGCACAAGAAGAGGATAGTACTACACATTTTAGAAATCAGCAGAATAACACAAGTAGAGGATAGTACTACACATTAAAGAAATCAGCAGAATAGAACAAGTAGAGGATAGTACTACACATTATAGAAATCAGCAGAATAACACAAGTAGAGGATAGTACTACACATTATAGAAATCAGCAGAGTAGCACAAGTAGAGGATAGTACTACACATTATAGAAATCAACAGAGTAGCACAGGTAGAGGATAGTACTACACATTATAGAAATCAGCAGAATAACACAAGTAGAGGATAGTACTACACATTAAAGAAATCAGCAGAATAGAACAAGAAGAGGATAGTACTACACATTATAGAAATCAGCAGAATAACACAAGTAGAGGATAGTACTACACATTATAGAAATCAGCAGAGTAACACAAGTAGAGGATAGTACTACACATTATAGAAATCAACAGAGTAGCACAAGTAGAGGATAGTACTACACATTATAGAAATCAGCAGAATAACACAAGAAGAGGATAGTACTACACATTATAGAAATCAACAGAGTAGCACAAGAAGAGGATATTACTACACATTATAGAAATCAGCAGAATAGCACTAGTAGAGGTTAGTACTAAATATTACAGAAATCAACAGAGTAACACAAGTATAGGATAGTACTACACATTATAGAAATCAGCAGAGTAGCACAAGTAGAAGATAGTACTACACATTATAGAAATCAATGGAATAAACTCGCGTCTTTTCCTCTAATGACACTTTTACGACGGAAATAAATATCTATTAAAATGCAATTAATTGCAATAGATAGAACCAGAAATATTTTTTGCAAAGAGTTATTTAAATTATTTTTTCAACATGAAAATTAATCGTTTCCTGTTCTGGTGAAAATCTTGGACCTCCACTGATAATACAATAATGTAACTCTTTTGACAACAACAAAACTGGAATTTGAACGCCCGAAATTTATAGTGAAGAAATAAACGAATTTCTCAAAAGCAACTCGACAAGATTGTCAGTTTTCTTGCCGACAGTCGATAAACAAGCTTAACTTACCAAGCTAAAAAATACACGCTAAAAAATCGATCAATTTTAATTTGTAAATTTGTTAAAAAAAAGTATTAGTCGAAAACACAATACACGAGGATACATAACGAACCTTGGACCAAAGCATCTTATCATTACACGCGGCCCCACACAAACACATAAAACATATTACATTTATCTCACAAGGACGATAGACTCAAATAATTCTCAGCTACATGTAACTGTAGTGCAGACTCAGATTCCATTGTGTGCAGACGAAACTTTTAACTTTCAACGTAATGCTCTACAAAGCATGCCACCACATGTCAGCAGTCATTCCTTACCACCACATGTCAGCAGTCATTCATTGCCACCACATGTCAGCAGTCATTCATTGCCACCACATGACAGCAGTCATTCTTGCCACCACATGTCAGCAGTCATTCCTTGCCACCACATGTCAGCAGTCATTCCTTGTCACCACATGTCAGCAGTAAGGTCTTGCCACCACATGTCAGCAGTTATTCCTTGCCACCACATGTTAGCAGTCATTTCTTGCCACAACATGGCAGCAGTCATTCCTTGTCACCACATGTCAGCAGTCATTCCTTGCCACCACATGTCAGCAGTCATTCCTTGCCACAAATGTCAGCAGTCATTCCTTGCCACCACATGTCAGCAGTCATTCCTTGCCACCACATGTCAGCAGTCAGGTCTTGCCACCACAAGTCAGCAGTCATTCCTTGCCACCACATGTCAGCAGTCATTCATTGCCACCCCATGTCAGCAGTCAGGTTTTGCCACCACATGTCAGCAGTCAGGCCTTGCAAGCACAAGTCGGCAGTCAGGTCTTGCCACCACATGTCAGCAGTCATTCCTTGCCACCACATGTCAGCAGTCAGGCATTGCCACAACATGTCAGCAGTCAGGTCCTCCCGCCACATGTCAGCAGTCAGGCCTTGCAGGCACAAGTCGGCAGTCAGATCTTGCCACCACATGTCAGCAGTCATTCCTTGCCACCACATGTCAGCAGTCATTCCTTGCCACCACATGTCAGCAGTCATTCATTGCCACCACATGTCAGCAGTCATGCCTTGCCAGTATACGTCAACAGTCATTGCTTTGCCATAACACGTCAACGGTCAAGCCTTGCCAATGTCAGCAGTCATTCCTTGCCACCACATGTTAGCAGTCATTCTTTGCCACCACATGTCAGCAGTCATTCCTTGCCACCACATGTCAGCAGTCATTCCTTGCCACCACATGTCAGCAGTCATTCCTTGCCACCACATGTTAGCAGTCATTCCTTGCCACCACATATCAGCAGTCAGGTCTTGCCACCACATGTCAGCAGTCATTCCTTGCCACCACATGTCAGCAGTCATTCCTTGCCACCACATGTCAGCAGTCATGTCTTGCCACCACATGTCAGCAGTCATTCCTTGCAACCACATGTTAGCAGTCATGCCTTGCCACCACATGTCAGAAGCCATTCCTTGCCACCACGTGTTAGCAGTCATTCCTTGCCACCACATGTCAGCAGTCATTCCTTGCCACCACATGTTAGCAGTCATGCCTTGGCACCACATGTCAGTAGTCATTCCTTGCCACCACATGTCAGCAGTCATTCCTTGCCACCACATGTTAGCAGTCATGCCTTGCCACCACATGTCAGCAGTCATTACTTGCCACCACATTTCAGCAGCCATTCCTTGCCAGCACATGTTAGCAGCCATGCCTTGCCACCACATGTCAGCAGTCATGCCTTGCCACGACATGTCAGCAGTCATTCCTTGCCACCACATGTCAGCAGTCATTCTTTGCCACCACATGTCAGCAGTCAGGTCTTGCCACCACATGTCAGCAGTCATTCCTTGCCACCACATGTTAGCAGTCATTCCTTGCCACCACATGTCAGCAGTCAGGTCTTGCCACCACATGTCAGCAGTCATTCATTGCCACCACATGTCAGCAGTCATTCCTTGCCACCACATGTCAGCAGTCAGGTTTTGCCACCACATGTCAGCAGTCATTCCTTGCCACAACATGTTAGCAATCATGCCCTGCCACCACATGTCAGCAGTCATTCCTTGCCACCACGTGTGAGCAGTCATTCCTTGCCACCACATGTCAGCAGTCAGGTCTTGCCACCACATGTCAGCAGTCATTCCTTGCCACCACATGTCAGCAGTCATTCCTTGCCACCACATGTCAGCAGTCATGTCTTGCCACCACATGTCAGCAGTCATTCCTTGCCACCACATGTTAGCAGTCATTCCTTGCCACCACATGTCAGCAGTCATTCCTTGCCACCACATGTCAGCAGTCAGGTCTTGCCACCACAAGTCAGCAGTCATTCCTTGCCACCACATGTCAGCAGTCATTCATTGCCACCCCATGTCAGCAGTCAGGTTTTGCCACCACATGTCAGCAGTCAGGCCTTGCAAGCACAAGTCGGCAGTCAGGTCTTGCCACCACATGTCAGCAGTCATTCCTTGCCACCACATGTCAGCAGTCAGGCATTGCCACAACATGTCAGCAGTCAGGTCCTTCCGCCACATGTCAGCAGTCAGGCCTTGCAGGCACAAGTCGGCAGTCAGATCTTGCCACCACATGTCAGCAGTCATTCCTTGCCACCACATGTCAGCAGTCATTCCTTGCCAGCACATGTCAGCAGTCATTCATTGCCACCACATGTCAGCAGTCATGCCTTGCCAGTATACGTCAACAGTCATTGCTTTGCCATAACACGTCAACGGTCAAGCCTTGCCAATGTCAGCAGTCATTCCTTGCCAACACATGTTAGCAGTCATTCTTTGCCACCACATGTCAGCAGTCATTCCTTGCCACCACATGTCAGCAGTCATTCCTTGCCACCACATGTCAGCAGTCATTCCTTGCCACCACATGTTAGCAGTCATTCCTTGCCACCACATGTCAGCAGTCAGGTCTTGCCACCACATGTCAGCAGTCATTCCTTGCCACCACATGTCAGCAGTCATTCCTTGCCACCACATGTCAGCAGTCATGTCTTGCCACCACATGTCAGCAGTCATTCCTTGCCACCACATGTTAGCAGTCATGCCTTGCCACCACATGTCAGCAGCCATTCCTTGCCACCACGTGTTAGCAGTCATTCCTTGCCACCACATGTCAGCAGTCATTCCTTGCCACCACATGTTAGCAGTCATGCCTTGCCACCACATGTCAGTAGTCATTCCTTGCCACCACATGTCAGCAGTCATTCCTTGCCACCACATGTTAGCAGTCATGCCTTGCCACCACATGTCAGCAGTCATTACTTGCCACCACATTTCAGCAGCCATTCCTTGCCACCACATGTTAGCAGCCATGCCTTGCCACCACATGTCAGCATACATGCCTTGCCACGACATGTCAGCAGTCATTCCTTGCCACCACATGTCAGCAGTCATTCTTTGCCACCACATGTCAGCAGTCAGGTCTTGCCACCACATGTCAGCAGTCATTCCTTGCCACCACATGTTAGCAGTCATTCCTTGCCACCACATGTCAGCAGTCAGGTCTTGCCACCACATGTCAGCAGTCATTCATTGCCACCACATGTCAGCAGTCATTCCTTGCCACCACATGTCAGCAGTCAGGTTTTGCCACCACATGTCAGCAGTCATTCCTTGCCACAACATGTTAGCAGTCATGCCCTGCCACCACATGTCAGCAGTCATTCCTTGCCACCACGTGTGAGCAGTCATTCCTTGCCACCACATGTCAGCAGTCAGGTCTTGCCACCACATGTCAGCAGTCATTCCTTGCCACCACATGTCAGCAGTCATTCCTTGCCACCACATGTCAGCAGTCATGTCTTGCCACCACATGTCAGCAGTCATTCCTTGCCACAACATGTTAGCAATCATGCCCTGCCACCACATGTCAGCAGTCATTCTTTGCCACCACGTGTGAGCAGTCATTCCTTGCCACCACATGTCAGCAGTCAGGTCTTGCCACCACATGTCAGCAGTCATTCCTTGCCACCACATGTCAGCAGTCATTCCTTGCCACCACATGTCAGCAGTCATGTCTTGCCACCACATGTCAGCAGTCATTCCTTGCCACCACATGTTAGCAGTCATTCCTTGCCACCACATGTCAGCAGTCATTCCTTGCCACCACATGTCAGCAGTCAGGTCTTGCCACCACAAGTCAGCAGTCATTCCTTGCCACCACATGTCAGCAGTCATTCATTGCCACCCCATGTCAGCAGTCAGGTTTTGCCACCACATGTCAGCAGACAGGCCTTGCAAGCACAAGTCGGCAGTCAGGTCTTGCCACCACATGTCAGCAGTCATTCCTTGCCACCACATGTCAGCAGTCAGGCATTGCCACAACATGTCAGCAGTCAGGTCCTTCCGCCACATGTCAGCAGTCAGGCCTTGCAGGCACAAGTCGGCAGTCAGATCTTGCCACCACATGTCAGCAGTCATTCCTTGCCACCACATGTCAGCAGTCATTCCTTGCCACCACATGTCAGCAGTCATTCATTGCCACCACATGTCAGCAGTCATGCCTTGCCAGTATACGTCAACAGTCATTGCTTTGCCATAACACGTCAACGGTCAAGCCTTGCCAATGTCAGCAGTCATTCCTTGACAACACATGTTAGCAGTCATTCTTTGCCACCACATGTCAGCAGTCATTCCTTGCCACCACATGTCAGCAGTCATTCCTTGCCACCACATGTCAGCAGTCATTCCTTGCCACCACATGTCAGCAGTCATTCCTTGCCACCACATGTCAGCAGTCAGGTCTTGCCACCACATGTCAGCAGTCATTCCTTGCCACCACATGTCAGCAGTCATTCCTTGCCACCACATGTCAGCAGTCATGTCTTGCCACCACATGTCAGCAGTCATTCCTTGCCACCACATGTTAGCAGTCATGCCTTGCCACCACATGTTAGCAGTCATTCCTTGCCACCACATGTCAGCAGTCAGGTCTTGCCACCACATGTCAGCAGTCATTCATTGCCACCACATGTTAGCAGTCATGCCTTGCCACCACATGTCAGCAGTCATTACTTGCCACCACATTTCAGCAGCCATTCCTTGCCACCACATGTTAGCAGCCATGCCTTGCCACCACATGTCAGCAGTCATGCCTTGCCACGACATGTCAGCAGTCATTCCTTGCCACCACATGTCAGCAGTCATTCTTTGCCACCACATGTCAGCAGTCAGGTCTTGCCACCACATGTCAGCAGTCATTCCTTGCCACCACATGTTAGCAGTCATTCCTTGCCACCACATGTCAGCAGTCAGGTCTTGCCACCACATGTCAGCAGTCATTCATTGCCACCACATGTCAGCAGTCATTCCTTGCCACCACATGTCAGCAGTCAGGTTTTGCCACCACATGTCAGCAGTCATTCCTTGCCACAACATGTTAGCAGTCATGCCCTGCCACCACATGTCAGCAGTCATTCCTTGCCACCACGTGTGAGCAGTCATTCCTTGCCACCACATGTCAGCAGTCAGGTCTTGCCACCACATGTCAGCAGTCATTCCTTGCCACCACATGTCAGCAGTCATTCCTTGCCACCACATGTCAGCAGTCATGTCTTGCCACCACATGTCAGCAGACATTCCTTGCCACCACATGTTAGCAGTAATGCCTTGCCACCACATGTCAGCAGTCATGCCTTGCCACCACGTGTTAGCAGTCATTCCTTGCCACCACATGTCAGCAGTCATTCCTTGCCACCACATGTTAGCAGTCATGCCTTCCCACCACATGTCAGCAGTCATTCCTTGCCACCACATGTCAGCAGCCATTACTTGCCACCAGATGTCAGCAGTCATTCCTTGCCACCACATGTTAGCAGTCATTCCTTGCCGCCACATGTCAGCAGTCATTCCTTGCCACCACATGTCAGCAGTAAAGTCTTGCCACCACATGTCAGCAGTTATTCCTTGCCGCCACATGTTAGCAGTCATTCCTTGCCACCAAATGGCAGCAGTCATTCCTTGCCACCACATGTCAGCAGTCATTCATTGCCACCACATGTCAGCAGTCATTCCTTGCCACCACATGTCAGCAGTCATTCCTTGCCACCACATGTTAGCAGTCATTCTTTGCCACCACAATTCAGCAGTCATTCCTTGCCACCACATGTCAGCAGTCATTCCTTGCCACAAATGTCAGCAGTCATTCCTTGCCACCACATGTCAGCAGTCAGGTTTTGCCACCACATGTCAGCAGTCAGGTCTTGCCACCACAAGTCAGCAGTCATTCCTTGCCACCACATGCCAGCAGTCATTCTTTGCCACCGCATGTGAGCAGTCATGTCTTGCAACCACATGTCAGCAGTCAGGCCTTGCAAGCACTAGTCGGCAGTCAGGGTCTTGCCACCACATGTCAGTAGTAATTCCTTGCCACCACATGTCAGCAGTCATTCCTTGCCACCACATGTCAGCAGTCATTCCTTGCCACCACATGTTAGCAGTCATTCCTTGCCACCACATGTCAGCAGTCAGGTCTTGCCACCACATGTCAGCAGTCATTCATTGCCACCACATGTCAGCAGTCATTCCTTGCCACCAAATGTCAGCAGTCAGGTTTTGCCACCACATGTCAGCAGTCATTCCTTGCCACAACATGTTAGCAGTCATGCCCTGCCACCACATGTCAGCAGTCATTCCTTGCCACCACGTGTGAGCAGTCATTCCTTGCCACCACATGTCAGCAGTCAGGTCTTGCCACCACATGTCAGCAGTCATTCCTTGCCACCACATGTCAGCAGTCATTCCTTGCCACCACATGTCAGCAGTCATGTCTTGCCACCACATGTCAGCAGTCATTCCTTGCCACCACATGTTAGCAGTCATTCCTTGCCACCACATGTCAGCAGTCATTCCTTGCCACCACATGTCAGCAGTCAGGTCTTGCCACCACAAGTCAGCAGTCATTCCTTGCCACCACATGTCAGCAGTCATTCATTGCCACCCCATGTCAGCAGTCAGGTTTTGCCACCACATGTCAGCAGTCAGGCCTTGCAAGCACAAGTCGGCAGTCAGGTCTTGCCACCACATGTCAGCAGTCATTCCTTGCCACCACATGTCAGCAGTCAGGCATTGCCACAACATGTCAGCAGTCAGGTCCTTCCGCCACATGTCAGCAGTCAGGCCTTGCAGGCACAAGTCGGCAGTCAGATCTTGCCACCACATGTCAGCAGTCATTCCTTGCCACCACATGTCAGCAGTCATTCCTTGCCACCACATGTCAGCAGTCATTCATTGCCACCACATGTCAGCAGTCATGCCTTGCCATTATACGTCAACAGTCATTGCTTTGCCATAACACGTCAACGGTCAAGCCTTGCCAATGTCAGCAGTCATTCCTTGCCAACACATGTTAGCAGTTATTCTTTGCCACCACATGTCAGCAGTCATTCCTTGCCACCACATGTCAGCAGTCATTCCTTGCCACCACATGTCAGCAGTCATTCCTTGCCACCACATGTTAGCAGTCATTCCTTGCCACCACATGTCAGCAGTCATTCCTTGTCACCACATGTCAGCAGTAAGGTCTTGCCACCACATGTCAGCAGTTATTCCTTGCCACCACATGTTAGCAGTCATTTCTTGCCACAACATGGCAGCAGTCATTCCTTGTCACCACATGTCAGCAGTCATTCCTTGCCACCACATGTCAGCAGTCATTCCTTGCCACAAATGTCAGCAGTCATTCCTTGCCACCACATGTCAGCAGTCATTCCTTGCCACCACATGTCAGCAGTCAGGTCTTGCCACCACAAGTCAGCAGTCATTCCTTGCCACCACATGTCAGCAGTCATTCATTGCCACCCCATGTCAGCAGTCAGGTTTTGCCACCACATGTCAGCAGTCAGGCCTTGCAAGCACAAGTCGGCAGTCAGGTCTTGCCACCACATGTCAGCAGTCATTCCTTGCCACCACATGTCAGCAGTCAGGCATTGCCACAACATGTCAGCAGTCAGGTCCTCCCGCCACATGTCAGCAGTCAGGCCTTGCAGGCACAAGTCGGCAGTCAGATCTTGCCACCACATGTCAGCAGTCATTCCTTGCCACCACATGTCAGCAGTCATTCCTTGCCACCACATGTCAGCAGTCATTCATTGCCACCACATGTCAGCAGTCATGCCTTGCCAGTATACGTCAACAGTCATTGCTTTGCCATAACACGTCAACGGTCAAGCCTTGCCAATGTCAGCAGTCATTCCTTGCCACCACATGTTAGCAGTCATTCTTTGCCACCACATGTCAGCAGTCATTCCTTGCCACCACATGTCAGCAGTCATTCCTTGCCACCACATGTCAGCAGTCATTCCTTGCCACCACATGTTAGCAGTCATTCCTTGCCACCACATATCAGCAGTCAGGTCTTGCCACCACATGTCAGCAGTCATTCCTTGCCACCACATGTCAGCAGTCATTCCTTGCCACCACATGTCAGCAGTCATGTCTTGCCACCACATGTCAGCAGTCATTCCTTGCAACCACATGTTAGCAGTCATGCCTTGCCACCACATGTCAGAAGCCATTCCTTGCCACCACGTGTTAGCAGTCATTCCTTGCCACCACATGTCAGCAGTCATTCCTTGCCACCACATGTTAGCAGTCATGCCTTGGCACCACATGTCAGTAGTCATTCCTTGCCACCACATGTCAGCAGTCATTCCTTGCCACCACATGTTAGCAGTCATGCCTTGCCACCACATGTCAGCAGTCATTACTTGCCACCACATTTCAGCAGCCATTCCTTGCCAGCACATGTTAGCAGCCATGCCTTGCCACCACATGTCAGCAGTCATGCCTTGCCACGACATGTCAGCAGTCATTCCTTGCCACCACATGTCAGCAGTCATTCTTTGCCACCACATGTCAGCAGTCAGGTCTTGCCACCACATGTCAGCAGTCATTCCTTGCCACCACATGTTAGCAGTCATTCCTTGCCACCACATATCAGCAGTCAGGTCTTGCCACCACATGTCAGCAGTCATTCATTGCCACCACATGTCAGCAGTCATTCCTTGCCACCACATGTCAGCAGTCAGGTTTTGCCACCACATGTCAGCAGTCATTCCTTGCCACAACATGTTAGCAATCATGCCCTGCCACCACATGTCAGCAGTCATTCCTTGCCACCACGTGTGAGCAGTCATTCCTTGCCACCACATGTCAGCAGTCAGGTCTTGCCACCACATGTCAGCAGTCATTCCTTGCCACCACATGTCAGCAGTCATTCCTTGCCACCACATGTCAGCAGTCAGGTCTTGCCACCACATGTCAGCAGTCATTCCTTGCCACCACATGTTAGCAGTCATTCCTTGCCACCACATGTCAGCAGTCATTCCTTGCCACCACATGTCAGCAGTCAGGTCTTGCCACCACAAGTCAGCAGTCATTCCTTGCCACCACATGTCAGCAGTCATTCATTGCCACCCCATGTCAGCAGTCAGGTTTTGCCACCACATGTCAGCAGTCAGGCCTTGCAAGCACAAGTCGGCAGTCAGGTCTTGCCACCACATGTCAGCAGTCATTCCTTGCCACCACATGTCAGCAGTCAGGCATTGCCACAACATGTCAGCAGTCAGGTCCTTCCGCCACATGTCAGCAGTCAGGCCTTGCAGGCACAAGTCGGCAGTCAGATCTTGCCACCACATGTCAGCAGTCATTCCTTGCCACCACATGTCAGCAGTCATTCCTTGCCAGCACATGTCAGCAGTCATTCATTGCCACCACATGTCAGCAGTCATGCCTTGCCAGTATACGTCAACAGTCATTGCTTTGCCATAACACGTCAACGGTCAAGCCTTGCCAATGTCAGCAGTCATTCCTTGCCAACACATGTTAGCAGTCATTCTTTGCCACCACATGTCAGCAGTCATTCCTTGCCACCACATGTCAGCAGTCATTCCTTGCCACCACATGTCAGCAGTCATTCCTTGCCACCACATGTTAGCAGTCATTCCTTGCCACCACATGTCAGCAGTCAGGTCTTGCCACCACATGTCAGCAGTCATTCCTTGCCACCACATGTCAGCAGTCATTCCTTGCCACCACATGTCAGCAGTCATGTCTTGCCACCACATGTCAGCAGTCATTCCTTGCCACCACATGTTAGCAGTCATGCCTTGCCACCACATGTCAGCAGCCATTCCTTGCCACCACGTGTTAGCAGTCATTCCTTGCCACCACATGTCAGCAGTCATTCCTTGCCACCACATGTTAGCAGTCATGCCTTGCCACCACATGTCAGTAGTCATTCCTTGCCACCACATGTCAGCAGTCATTCCTTGCCACCACATGTTAGCAGTCATGCCTTGCCACCACATGTCAGCAGTCATTACTTGCCACCACATTTCAGCAGCCATTCCTTGCCACCACATGTTAGCAGCCATGCCTTGCCACCACATGTCAGCATACATGCCTTGCCACGACATGTCAGCAGTCATTCCTTGCCACCACATGTCAGCAGTCATTCTTTGCCACCACATGTCAGCAGTCAGGTCTTGCCACCACATGTCAGCAGTCATTCCTTGCCACCACATGTTAGCAGTCATTCCTTGCCACCACATGTCAGCAGTCAGGTCTTGCCACCACATGTCAGCAGTCATTCATTGCCACCACATGTCAGCAGTCATTCCTTGCCACCACATGTCAGCAGTCAGGTTTTGCCACCACATGTCAGCAGTCATTCCTTGCCACAACATGTTAGCAGTCATGCCCTGCCACCACATGTCAGCAGTCATTCCTTGCCACCACGTGTGAGCAGTCACTCCTTGCCACCACATGTCAGCAGTCAGGTCTTGCCACCACATGTCAGCAGTCATTCCTTGCCACCACATGTCAGCAGTCATTCCTTGCCACCACATGTCAGCAGTCATGTCTTGCCACCACATGTCAGCAGTCATTCCTTGCCACAACATGTTAGCAATCATGCCCTGCCACCACATGTCAGCAGTCATTCTTTGCCACCACGTGTGAGCAGTCATTCCTTGCCACCACATGTCAGCAGTCAGGTCTTGCCACCACATGTCAGCAGTCATTCCTTGCCACCACATGTCAGCAGTCATTCCTTGCCACCACATGTCAGCAGTCATGTCTTGCCACCACATGTCAGCAGTCATTCCTTGCCACCACATGTCAGCAGTCATTCCTTGCCACCACATGTCAGCAGTCATTCCTTGCCACCACATGTCAGCAGTCAGGTCTTGCCACCACATGTCAGCAGTCATTCCTTGCCACCACATGTCAGCAGTCATTCATTGCCACCCCATGTCAGCAGTCAGGTTTTGCCACCACATGTCAGCAGACAGGCCTTGCAAGCACAAGTCGGCAGTCAGGTCTTGCCACCACATGTCAGCAGTCATTCCTTGCCACCACATGTCAGCAGTCAGGCATTGCCACAACATGTCAGCAGTCAGGTCCTTCCGCCACATGTCAGCAGTCAGGCCTTGCAGGCACAAGTCGGCAGTCAGATCTTGCCACCACATGTCAGCAGTCATTCCTTGCCACCACATGTCAGCAGTCATTCCTTGCCACCACATGTCAGCAGTCATTCATTGCCACCACATGTCAGCAGTCATGCCTTGCCAGTATACGTCAACAGTCATTGCTTTGCCATAACACGTCAACGGTCAAGCCTTGCCAATGTCAGCAGTCATTCCTTGACAACACATGTTAGCAGTCATTCTTTGCCACCACATGTCAGCAGTCATTCCTTGCCACCACATGTCAGCAGTCATTCCTTGCCACCACATGTCAGCAGTCATTCCTTGCCACCACATGTTAGCAGTCATTCCTTGCCACCACATGTCAGCAGTCAGGTCTTGCCACCACATGTCAGCAGTCATTCCTTGCCACCACATGTCAGCAGTCATTCCTTGCCACCACATGTCAGCAGTCATGTCTTGCCACCACATGTCAGCAGTCATTCCTTGCCACCACATGTTAGCAGTCATGCCTTGCCACCACATGTCAGCAGCCATTCCTTGCCACCACGTGTTAGCAGTCATTCCATGCCACCACATGTCAGCAGTCATTCCTTGCCACCACATGTTAGCAGTCATGCCTTGCCACCACATGTCAGTAGTCATTCCTTGCCACCACATGTCAGCAGTCATTCCTTGCCACCACATGTTAGCAGTCATGCCTTGCCACCACATGTCAGCAGTCATTACTTGCCACCACATTTCAGCAGCCATTCCTTGCCACCACATGTTAGCAGCCATGCCTTGCCACCACATGTCAGCAGTCATGCCTTGCCACGACATGTCAGCAGTCATTCCTTGCCACCACATGTCAGCAGTCATTCTTTGCCACCACATGTCAGCAGTCAGGTCTTGCCACCACATGTCAGCAGTCATTCCTTGCCACCACATGTTAGCAGTCATTCCTTGCCACCACATGTCAGCAGTCAGGTCTTGCCACCACATGTCAGCAGTCATTCATTGCCACCACATGTCAGCAGTCATTCCTTGCCACCACATGTCAGCAGTCAGGTTTTGCCACCACATGTCAGCAGTCATTCCTTGCCACAACATGTTAGCAGTCATGCCCTGCCACCACATGTCAGCAGTCATTCCTTGCCACCACGTGTGAGCAGTCATTCCTTGCCACCACATGTCAGCAGTCAGGTCTTGCCACCACATGTCAGCAGTCATTCCTTGCCACCACATGTCAGCAGTCATTCCTTGCCACCACATGTCAGCAGTCATGTCTTGCCACCACATGTCAGCAGACATTCCTTGCCACCACATGTTAGCAGTAATGCCTTGCCACCACATGTCAGCAGTCATGCCTTGCCACCACGTGTTAGCAGTCATTCCTTGCCACCACATGTCAGCAGTCATTCCTTGCCACCACATGTTAGCAGTCATGCCTTCCCACCACATGTCAGCAGTCATTCCTTGCCACCACATGTCAGCAGCCATTACTTGCCACCAGATGTCAGCAGTCATTCCTTGCCACCACATGTTAGCAGTCATTCCTTGCCGCCACATGTCAGCAGTCATTCCTTGCCACCACATGTCAGCAGTAAAGTCTTGCCACCACATGTCAGCAGTTATTCCTTGCCGCCACATGTTAGCAGTCATTCCTTGCCACCAAATGGCAGCAGTCATTCCTTGCCACCACATGTCAGCAGTCATTCATTGCCACCACATGTCAGCAGTCATTCCTTGCCACCACATGTCAGCAGTCATTCCTTGCCACCACATGTTAGCAGTCATTCTTTGCCACCACAATTCAGCAGTCATTCCTTGCCACCACATGTCAGCAGTCATTCCTTGCCACAAATGTCAGCAGTCATTCCTTGCCACCACATGTCAGCAGTCAGGTTTTGCCACCACATGTCAGCAGTCAGGTCTTGCCACCACAAGTCAGCAGTCATTCCTTGCCACCACATGCCAGCAGTCATTCTTTGCCACCGCATGTGAGCAGTCATGTCTTGCAACCACATGTCAGCAGTCAGGCCTTGCAAGCACTAGTCGGCAGTCAGGGTCTTGCCACCACATGTCAGCAGTAATTCCTTGCCACCACATGTCAGCAGTCATTCCTTGCCACCACATGTCAGCAGTCATTCCTTGCCACCACATGTTAGCAGTCATTCCTTGCCACCACATGTCAGCAGTCAGGTCTTGCCACCACATGTCAGCAGTCATTCATTGCCACCACATGTCAGCAGTCATTCCTTGCCACCAAATGTCAGCAGTCAGGTTTTGCCACCACATGTCAGCAGTCATTCCTTGCCACAACATGTTAGCAGTCATGCCCTGCCACCACATGTCAGCAGTCATTCCTTGCCACCACGTGTGAGCAGTCATTCCTTGCCACCACATGTCAGCAGTCAGGTCTTGCCACCACATGTCAGCAGTCATTCCTTGCCACCACATGTCAGCAGTCATTCCTTGCCACCACATGTCAGCAGTCATGTCTTGCCACCACATGTCAGCAGTCATTCCTTGCCACCACATGTCAGCAGTCATTCCTTGCCACCACATGTCAGCAGTCATTCCTTGCCACCACATGTCAGCAGTCAGGTCTTGCCACCACAAGTCAGCAGTCATTCCTTGCCACCACATGTCAGCAGTCATTCATTGCCACCCCATGTCAGCAGTCAGGTTTTGCCACCACATGTCAGCAGTCAGGCCTTGCAAGCACAAGTCGGCAGTCAGGTCTTGCCACCACATGTCAGCAGTCATTCCTTGCCACCACATGTCAGCAGTCAGGCATTGCCACAACATGTCAGCAGTCAGGTCCTTCCGCCACATGTCAGCAGTCAGGCCTTGCAGGCACAAGTCGGCAGTCAGATCTTGCCACCACATGTCAGCAGTCATTCCTTGCCACCACATGTCAGCAGTCATTCCTTGCCACCACATGTCAGCAGTCATTCATTGCCACCACATGTCAGCAGTCATGCCTTGCCAGTATACGTCAACAGTCATTGCTTTGCCATAACACGTCAACGGTCAAGCCTTGCCAATGTCAGCAGTCATTCCTTGCCAACACATGTTAGCAGTTATTCTTTGCCACCACATGTCAGCAGTCATTCCTTGCCACCACATGTCAGCAGTCATTCCTTGCCACCACATGTCAGCAGTCATTCCTTGCCACCACATGTTAGCAGTCATTCCTTGCCACCACATGTCAGCAGTCAGGTCTTGCCACCACATGTCAGCAGTCATTCCTTGCCACCACATGTCAGCAGTCATTCCTTGCCACCACATGTCAGCAGTCATGTCTTGCCACCACATGTTAGCAGTCATTCCTTGCCACCACATGTTAGCAGTCATGCCTTGCCACCACATGTCAGCAGCCATTCCTTGCCACCACGTGTTAGCAGTCATTCCTTGCCACCACATGTCAGCAGTCATTCCTTGCCACCACATGTTAGCAGTCATGCCTTGCCACCACATGTCAGTAGTCATTACTTGCCACCACATTTCAGCAGCCATTCCTTGCCACCACATGTTAGCAGCCATGCCTTGCCACCACATGTCAGCAGTCATGCCTTGCCACGACATGTCAGCAGTCATTCCTTGCCACCACATGTCAGCAGTCATTCTTTGCCACCACATGTTAGCAGTCATGCCTTGCCACCACATGTCAGTAGTCATTACTTGCCACCACATTTCAGCAGCCATTCCTTGCCACCACATGTTAGCAGCCATGCCTTGCCACCACATGTCAGCAGTCATGCCTTGCCACGACATGTCAGCAGTCATTCCTTGCCACCACATGTCAGCAGTCATTCTTTGCCACCACATGTCAGCAGTCAGGTCTTGCCACCACATGTCAGCAGTCATTCCTTGCCACCACATGTTAGCAGTCATTCCTTGCCACCACATGTCAGCAGTCAGGTCTTGCCACCACATGTCAGCAGTCATTCATTGCCACCACATGTCAGCAGTCATTCCTTGCCACCACATGTCAGCAGTCAGGTTTTGCCACCACATGTCAGCAGTCATTCCTTGCCACAACATGTTAGCAGTCATGCCCTGCCACCACATGTCAGCAGTCATTCCTTGCCACCACGTGTGAGCAGTCATTCCTTGCCACCACATGTCAGCAGTCAGGTCTTGCCACCACATGTCAGCAGTCATTCCTTGCCACCACATGTCAGCAGTCATTCCTTGCCACCACATGTCAGCAGTCATGTCTTGCCACCACATGTCAGCAGACATTCCTTGCCACCACATGTTAGCAGTCATGCCTTGCCACCACATGTCAGCAGTCATGCCTTGCCACCACGTGTTAGCAGTCATTCCTTGCCACCACATGTCAGCAGTCATTCCTTGCCACCACATGTTAGCAGTCATGCCTTCCCACCACATGTCAGCAGTCATTCCTTGCCACCACATGTCAGCAGCCATTACTTGCCACCACATGTCAGCAGTCATTCCTTGCCACCACATGTTAGCAGTCATTCCTTGCCGCCACATGTCAGCAGTCATTCCTTGCCAACACATGTCAGCAGTAAAGTCTTGCCACCACATGTCAGCAGTTATTCCTTGCCACCACATGTTAGCAGTCATTCCTTGCCACCAATTGGCAGCAGTCATTCCTTGCCACCACATGTCAGCAGTCATTCATTGCCACCACATATCAGCAGTCATTCCTTGCCACCACATGTCAGCAGTCATTCCTTGCCACCACATGTCAGCAGTCATTCTTTGCCACCACATGTCAGCAGTCATTCCTTGCCACCACATGTCAGCAGTCATTCCTTGCCACAAATGTCAGCAGTCATTCCTTGCCACCACATGTCAGCAGTCAGGTTTTGCCACCACATGTCAGCAGTCAGGTCTTGCCACCACAAGTCAGCAGTCATTCCTTGCCACCACATGTCAGCAGTCATTCTTTGCCACCGCATGTGAGCAGTCATGTCTTGCAACCACATGTCAGCAGTCAGGCCTTGCAAGCACTAGTCGGCAGTCAGGGTCTTGCCACCACATGTCAGCAGTAATTCCTTGCCACCACATGTCAGCAGTCATTCCTTGCCACCACATGTCAGCAGTCATGTCTTGCCACCACATGTCAGCAGTCATTCCTTGCCACCACATGTTAGCAGTCATGCCTTGCCACCACATGTCAGCAGTCATGCCTTGCCACCACGTGTTAGCAGTCATTCCTTGCCACCACATGTCAGCAGTCATTCCTTGCCACCACATGTTAGCAGTCATGACTTCCCACCACATGTCAGCAGTCATTCCTTGCCACCACATGTCAGCAGTCATTCCTTGCCACCACATGTCAGCAGTCATTCCTTGCCACCACATGTTAGCAGTCATTCCTTGCCGCCACATGTCAGCAGTCATTCCTTGCCACCACATGTCAGCAGTAAGGTCTTGCCACCACATGTCAGCAGTTATTCCTTGCCACCACATGTTAGCAGTCATTCCTTGCCACCAAATGGCAGCAGTCATTCCTTGCCACCACATGTCAGCAGTCATTCCTTGCCACCACATGTCAGCAGTCATTCCTTGCCACCACATGTCAGCAGTCATTCCTTGCCACCACATGTCAGCAGTCATTCTTTGCCACCACATGTCAGCAGTCATTCCTTGCCACCACATGTCAGCAGTCATTCCTTGCCACAAATGTCAGCAGTCATTCCTTGCCACCACATGTCAGCAGTCAGGTTTTGCCACCACATGTCAGCAGTCAGGTCTTGCCACCACAAGTCAGCAGTCATTCCTTGCCACCACATGTCAGCAGTCATTCTTTGCCACCGCATGTGAGCAGTCATGTCTTGCAACCACATGTCAGCAGTCAGGCCTTGCAAGCACTAGTCGGAAGTCAGGGTCTTGCCACCACATGTCAGCAGTAATTCCTTGCCACCACATGTCAGCAGTCATTCCTTGCCACCACATGTCAGCAGTCAGGCCTTGCCACAACATGTCAGCAGTCAGGTCCTTCCGCCACATGTCAGCAGTCAGGCCTTGCAAGCACAAGTCGGCAGTCAGATCTTGTCACCACATGTCAGCAGTCATTCCTTGCCACCACATATCAGCAGGCATTCCTTGCCACCACATATCAGCAGTCATTCATTGCCACCACATGTCAGCAGTCAGGTTTTGCCACAACATGTCAGCAGTCATTCCTTGCCACAACATGTTAGCAGTCATGCCCTGCCACCACATTTGAGCAGTCATTCCTTGCCACCACGTGTGAGCAGTCATTCCTTGCCACCACATGTCAGCAGTCAGGTCTTGCCACCACATGTCAGCAGTCATTCCTTGCCACCACATGTCAGCAGTCATTCCTTGCCACCACGTGTGAGCAGTCATTACTTGCCACCACATTTCAGCAGCCATTCCTTGCCACCACATGTTAGCAGCCATGCCTTGCCACCACATGTCAGCAGTCATGCCTTGCCACGACATGTCAGCAGTCATTCCTTGCCACCACATGTCAGCAGTCATTCTTTGCCACCACATGTCAGCAGTCAGGTCTTGCCACAACATGTCAGCAGTCATTCCTTGCCACCACATGTTAGCAGTCATTCCTTGCCACCACATGTCAGCAGTCAGGTCTTGCCACCACATGTCAGCAGTCATTCATTGCCACCACATGTCAGCAGTCATTCCTTGCCACCACATGTCAGCAGTCAGGTTTTGCCACCACATGTCAGCAGTCATTCCTTGCCACAACATGTTAGCAGTCATGCCCTGCCACCACATGTCAGCAGTCATTCCTTGCCACCACGTGTGAGCAGTCATTCCTTGCCACCATATGTCAGCAGTCAGGTCTTGCCACCACATGTCAGCAGTCATTCCTTGCCACCACATGTCAGCAGTCATTCCTTGCCACCACATGTCAGCAGTCATGTCTTGCCACCACATGTCAGCAGTCATTCCTTGCCACCACATGTTAGCAGTCATGCCTTGCCACCACATGTCAGCAGTCATGCCTTGCCACCACGTGTTAGCAGTCATTCCTTGCCACCACATGTCAGCAGTCATTCCTTGCCACCACATGTTAGCAGTCATGCCTTCCCACCACATGTCAGCAGTCATTCCTTGCCACCACATGTCAGCAGTCATTCCTTGCCACCACATGTCAGCAGTCATTCCTTGCCACCACATGTTAGCAGTCATTCCTTGCCGCCACATGTCAGCAGTCATTCCTTGCCACCACATGTCAGCAGTAAGGTCTTGCCACCACATGTCAGCAGTTATTCCTTGCCACCACATGTTAGCAGTCATTCCTTGCCACCAAATGGCAGCAGTCATTCCTTGCCACAACATGTCAGCAGTCATTCATTGCCACCACATGTCAGCAGTCATTCCTTGCCACCACATGTCAGCAGTCATTCCTTGCCACCACATGTCAGCAGTCATTCTTTGCCACCACATGTCAGCAGTCATTCCTTGCCACCACATGTCAGCAGTCATTCCTTGCCACAAATGTCAGCAGTCATTCCTTGCCACCACATGTCAGCAGTCAGGTTTTGCAACCACATGTCAGCAGTCAGGTCTTGCCACCACAAGTCAGCAGTCATTCCTTGCCACCACATGTCAGCAGTCATTCCTTGCCACCACATGTCAGCAGTCATGTCTTGCCACCACATGTCAGCAGTCATTCCTTGCCACTACATGTTAGCAGTCATGCCTTGCCACCACATGTCAGCAGTCATTCCTTGCCACCACATGTCAGCAGACATTCCTTGCCACCACATGTCAGCAGTCATTCCTTGCCACCACATGTTAGCAGTCATTCCTTGCCGCCACATGTCAGCAGTCATTCCTTGCCACCACATGTCAGCAGTCATTCCTTGCCACCACATGTTAGCAGTCATTCCTTGCCGCCACATGTCAGCAGTCATTCCTTGCCACCACATGTCAGCAGTAAGGTCTTGCCACCACATGTCAGCAGTTATTCCTTGCCACCACATGTTAGCAGTCATTCCTTGCCACCAAATGGCAGCAGTCATTCCTTGCCACCACATGTCAGCAGTCATTCCTTGCCACCACATGTCAGCAGTCATTCCTTGCCACCACATGTCAGCAGTCATTCCTTGCCACCACATGTCAGCAGTCATTCTTTGCCACCACATGTCAGCAGTCATTCCTTGCCACCACATGTCAGCAGTCATTCCTTGCCACAAATGTCAGCAGTCATTCCTTGCCACCACATGTCAGCAGTAAGGTTTTGCCACCACATGTCAGCAGTCAGGTCTTGCCACCACAAGTCAGCAGTCATTCCTTGCCACCACATGTCAGCAGTCATTCTTTGCCACCGCATGTGAGCAGTCATGTCTTGCAACCACATGTCAGTAGTCAGGCCTTGCAAGAACTAGTCGGCAGTCAGGGTCTTGCCACCACATGTCAGCAGTAATTCCTAGCCACCACATGTCAGCAGTCATTCCTTGCCACCACATGTCAGCAGTCAGGCCTTGCCACCACATGTCAGCAGTCAGGTCCTTCCGCCACATGTCAGCAGTCAGGCCTTGCAAGCACAAGTCGGCAGCCAGATCTTGTCACCACATGTCAGCAGTCATTCCTTGCCACCACATGTCAGCAGGCATTCCTTGCCACCACATATCAGCAGTCATTCATTGCCACCACATGTCAGCAGTCAGGTTTTGCCACAACATGTCAGCAGTCATTCCTTGCCACAACATGTTAGCAGTCATGCCCTGCCACCACATTTGAGCAGTCATTCCTTGCCACCACGTGTGAGCAGTCACTCCTTGCCACCACATGTCAGCAGTCAGGTCTTGCCACCACATGTCAGCAGTCATTCCTTGCCACCACATGTCAGCAGTCATTCCTTGCCACCACATGTCAGCAGTCAGGTTTTGCCACCACATGTCAGCAGTCATTCCTTGCCACAACATGTTAGCAGTCATGCCCTGCCACCACATGTCAGCAGTCATTCCTTGCCACCACGTGTGAGCAGTCATTCCTTGCCACCAAATGGCAGCAGTCATTCCTTGCCACCACATGTCAGCAGTCATTCCTTGCCACCACATGTCAGCAGTCATTCCTTGCCACCACATGTCAGCAGTCATTCCTTGCCACCACATGTCAGCAGTCATTCTTTGCCACCACATGTCAGCAGTCATTCCTTGCCACCACATGTCAGCAGTCATTCCTTGCCACAAATGTCAGCAGTCATTCCTTGCCACCACATGTCAGCAGTCAGGTTTTGCCACCACATGTCAGCAGTCAGGTCTTGCCACCACAAGTCAGCAGTCATTCCTTGCCACCACATGTCAGCAGTCATTCTTTGCCACCGCATGTGAGCAGTCATGTCTTGAAACCACATGTCAGCAGTCAGGCCTTGCAAGCACTAGTCGGAAGTCAGGGTCTTGCCACCACATGTCAGCAGTAATTCCTTGCCACCACATGTCAGCAGTCATTCCTTGCCACCACATGTCAGCAGTCAGGCCTTGCCACAACATGTCAGCAGTCAGGTCCTTCCGCCACATGTCAGCAGTCAGGCCTTGCAAGCACAAGTCGGCAGTCAGATCTTGTCACCACATGTCAGCAGTCATTCCTTGCCACCACATATCAGCAGGCATTCCTTGCCACCACATATCAGCAGTCATTCATTGCCACCACATGTCAGCAGTCAGGTTTTGCCACAACATGTCAGCAGTCATTCCTTGCCACAACATGTTAGCAGTCATGCCCTGCCACCACATTTGAGCAGTCATTCCTTGCCACCACGTGTGAGCAGTCATTCCTTGCCACCACATGTCAGCAGTCAGGTCTTGCCACCACATGTCAGCAGTCATTCCTTGCCACCACATGTCAGCAGTCATTCCTTGCCACCACGTGTGAGCAGTCATTACTTGCCACCACATTTCAGCAGCCATTCCTTGCCACCACATGTTAGCAGCCATGCCTTGCCACCACATGTCAGCAGTCATGCCTTGCCACGACATGTCAGCAGTCATTCCTTGCCACCACATGTCAGCAGTCATTCTTTGCCACCACATGTCAGCAGTCAGGTCTTGCCACAACATGTCAGCAGTCATTCCTTGCCACCACATGTTAGCAGTCATTCCTTGCCACCACATGTCAGCAGTCAGGTCTTGCCACCACATGTCAGCAGTCATTCATTGCCACCACATGTCAGCAGTCATTCCTTGCCACCACATGTCAGCAGTCAGGTTTTGCCACCACATGTCAGCAGTCATTCCTTGCCACAACATGTTAGCAGTCATGCCCTGCCACCACATGTCAGCAGTCATTCCTTGCCACCACGTGTGAGCAGTCATTCCTTGCCACCATATGTCAGCAGTCAGGTCTTGCCACCACATGTCAGCAGTCATTCCTTGCCACCACATGTCAGCAGTCATTCCTTGCCACCACATGTCAGCAGTCATGTCTTGCCACCACATGTCAGCAGTCATTCCTTGCCACCACATGTTAGCAGTCATGCCTTGCCACCACATGTCAGCAGTCATGCCTTGCCACCACGTGTTAGCAGTCATTCCTTGCCACCACATGTCAGCAGTCATTCCTTGCCACCACATGTTAGCAGTCATGCCTTCCCACCACATGTCAGCAGTCATTCCTTGCCACCACATGTCAGCAGTCATTCCTTGCCACCACATGTCAGCAGTCATTCCTTGCCACCACATGTCAGCAGTCATTCCTTGCCACCACATGTCAGCAGTCATTCCTTGCCACCACATGTCAGCAGTAAGGTCTTGCCACCACATGTCAGCAGTTATTCCTTGCCACCACATGTTAGCAGTCATTCCTTGCCACCAAATGGCAGCAGTCATTCCTTGCCACAACATGTCAGCAGTCATTCATTGCCACCACATGTCAGCAGTCATTCCTTGCCACCACATGTCAGCAGTCATTCCTTGCCACCACATGTCAGCAGTCATTCTTTGCCACCACATGTCAGCAGTCATTCCTTGCCACCACATGTCAGCAGTCATTCCTTGCCACAAATGTCAGCAGTCATTCCTTGCCACCACATGTCAGCAGTCAGGTTTTGCAACCACATGTCAGCAGTCAGGTCTTGCCACCACAAGTCAGCAGTCATTCCTTGCCACCACATGTCAGCAGTCATTCCTTGCCACCACATGTCAGCAGTCATGTCTTGCCACCACATGTCAGCAGTCATTCCTTGCCACTACATGTTAGCAGTCATGCCTTGCCACCACATGTCAGCAGTCATGCCTTGCCACCACGTGTTAGCAGTCATTCCTTGCCACCACATGTCAGCAGTCATTCCTTGCCACCACATGTTAGCAGTCATGCCTTCCCACCACATGTCAGCAGTCATTCCTTGCCACCACATGTCAGCAGACATTCCTTGCCACCACATGTCAGCAGTCATTCCTTGCCACCACATGTTAGCAGTCATTCCTTGCCGCCACATGTCAGCAGTCATTCCTTGCCACCACATGTCAGCAGTAAAGTCTTGCCACCACATGTCAGCAGTTATTCCTTGCCACCACATGTTAGCAGTCATTCCTTGCCACCAAATGGCAGCAGTCATTCCTTGCCACCACATGTCAGCAGTCATTCCTTGCCACCACATGTCAGCAGTCATTCCTTGCCACCACATGTCAGCAGTCATTCCTTGCCACCACATGTCAGCAGTCATTCTTTGCCACCACATGTCAGCAGTCATTCCTTGCCACCACATGTCAGCAGTCATTCCTTGCCACAAATGTCAGCAGTCATTCCTTGCCACCACATGTCAGCAGTAAGGTTTTGCCACCACATGTCAGCAGTCAGGTCTTGCCACCACAAGTCAGCAGTCATTCCTTGCCACCACATGTCAGCAGTCATTCTTTGCCACCGCATGTGAGCAGTCATGTCTTGCAACCACATGTCAGTAGTCAGGCCTTGCAAGAACTAGTCGGCAGTCAGGGTCTTGCCACCACATGTCAGCAGTAATTCCTAGCCACCACATGTCAGCAGTCATTCCTTGCCACCACATGTCAGCAGTCAGGCCATGCCACAACATGTCAGCAGTCAGGTCCTTCCGCCACATGTCAGCAGTCAGGCCTTGCAAGCACAAGTCGGCAGCCAGATCTTGTCACCACATGTCAGCAGTCATTCCTTGCCACCACATGTCAGCAGGCATTCCTTGCCACCACATATCAGCAGTCATTCATTGCCACCACATGTCAGCAGTCAGGTTTTGCCACAACATGTCAGCAGTCATTCCTTGCCACAACATGTTAGCAGTCATGCCCTGCCACCACATTTGAGCAGTCATTCCTTGCCACCACGTGTGAGCAGTCACTACTTGCCACCACATGTCAGCAGTCAGGTCTTGCCACCACATGTCAGCAGTCATTCCTTGCCACCACATGTCAGCAGTCATTCCTTGCCACCACATGTCAGCAGTCAGGTCTTGCCACCACAAGTCAGCAGTCATTCCTTGCCACCACATGTCAGCAGTCATTCTTTGCCACCGCATGTGAGCAGTCATGTCTTGCAACCACATGTCAGCAGTCAGGCCTTGCAAGCACTAGTCGGAAGTCAGGGTCTTGCCACCACATGTCAGCAGTAATTCCTTGCCACCACATGTCAGCAGTCATTCCTTGCCACCACATGTCAGCAGTCAGGCCTTGCCACAACATGTCAGCAGTCAGGTCCTTCCGCCACATGTCAGCAGTCAGGCCTTGCAAGCACAAGTCGGCAGTCAGATCTTGTCACCACATGTCAGCAGTCATTCCTTGCCACCACATATCAGCAGGCATTCCTTGCCACCACATATCAGCAGTCATTCATTGCCACCACATGTCAGCAGTCAGGTTTTGCCACAACATGTCAGCAGTCATTCCTTGCCACAACATGTTAGCAGTCATGCCCTGCCACCACATTTGAGCAGTCATTCCTTGCCACCACGTGTGAGCAGTCATTCCTTGCCACCACATGTCAGCAGTCAGGTCTTGCCACCACATGTCAGCAGTCATTCCTTGCCACCACATGTCAGCAGTCATTCCTTGCCACCACGTGTGAGCAGTCATTACTTGCCACCACATTTCAGCAGCCATTCCTTGCCACCACATGTTAGCAGCCATGCCTTGCCACCACATGTCAGCAGTCATGCCTTGCCACGACATGTCAGCAGTCATTCCTTGCCACCACATGTCAGCAGTCATTCTTTGCCACCACATGTCAGCAGTCAGGTCTTGCCACAACATGTCAGCAGTCATTCCTTGCCACCACATGTTAGCAGTCATTCCTTGCCACCACATGTCAGCAGTCAGGTCTTGCCACCACATGTCAGCAGTCATTCATTGCCACCACATGTCAGCAGTCATTCCTTGCCACCACATGTCAGCAGTCAGGTTTTGCCACCACATGTCAGCAGTCATTCCTTGCCACAACATGTTAGCAGTCATGCCCTGCCACCACATGTCAGCAGTCATTCCTTGCCACCACGTGTGAGCAGTCATTCCTTGCCACCATATGTCAGCAGTCAGGTCTTGCCACCACATGTCAGCAGTCATTCCTTGCCACCACATGTCAGCAGTCATTCCTTGCCACCACATGTCAGCAGTCATGTCTTGCCACCACATGTCAGCAGTCATTCCTTGCCACCACATGTTAGCAGTCATGCCTTGCCACCACATGTCAGCAGTCATGCCTTGCCACCACGTGTTAGCAGTCATTCCTTGCCACCACATGTCAGCAGTCATTCCTTGCCACCACATGTTAGCAGTCATGCCTTCCCACCACATGTCAGCAGTCATTCCTTGCCACCACATGTCAGCAGTCATTCCTTGCCACCACATGTCAGCAGTCATTCCTTGCCACCACATGTTAGCAGTCATTCCTTGCCGCCACATGTCAGCAGTCATTCCTTGCCACCACATGTCAGCAGTAAGGTCTTGCCACCACATGTCAGCAGTTATTCCTTGCCACCACATGTTAGCAGTCATTCCTTGCCACCAAATGGCAGCAGTCATTCCTTGCCACAACATGTCAGCAGTCATTCATTGCCACCACATGTCAGCAGTCATTCCTTGCCACCACATGTCAGCAGTCATTCCTTGCCACCACATGTCAGCAGTCAGGTCTTGCCACCACATGTCAGCAGTCATTCCTTGCCACCACATGTCAGCAGTCATTCCTTGCCACAAATGTCAGCAGTCATTCCTTGCCACCACATGTCAGCAGTCAGGTTTTGCAACCACATGTCAGCAGTCAGGTCTTGCCACCACATGTCAGCAGTCATTCCTTGCCACCACATGTCAGCAGTCATTCCTTGCCACCACATGTCAGCAGTCATGCCTTGCCACCACGTGTTAGCAGTCATTCCTTGCCACTACATGTTAGCAGTCATGCCTTGCCACCACATGTCAGCAGTCATGCCTTGCCACCACGTGTTAGCAGTCATTCCTTGCCACCACATGTCAGCAGTCATTCCTTGCCACCACATGTTAGCAGTCATGCCTTCCCACCACATGTCAGCAGTCATTCCTTGCCACCACATGTCAGCAGACATTCCTTGCCACCACATGTCAGCAGTCATTCCTTGCCACCACATGTTAGCAGTCATTCCTTGCCGCCACATGTCAGCAGTCATTCCTTGCCACCACATGTCAGCAGTAAGGTCTTGCCACCACATGTCAGCAGTTATTCCTTGCCACCACATGTTAGCAGTCATTCCTTGCCACCAAATGGCAGCAGTCATTCCTTGCCACCACATGTCAGCAGTCATTCCTTGCCACCACATGTCAGCAGTCATTCCTTGCCACCACATGTCAGCAGTCATTCCTTGCCACCACATGTCAGCAGTCATTCTTTGCCACCACATGTCAGCAGTCATTCCTTGCCACCACATGTCAGCAGTCATTCCTTGCCACAAATGTCAGCAGTCATTCCTTGCCACCACATGTCAGCAGTAAGGTTTTTCCACCACATGTCAGCAGTCAGGTCTTGCCACCACAAGTCAGCAGTCATTCCTTGCCACCACATGTCAGCAGTCATTCTTTGCCACCGCATGTGAGCAGTCATGTCTTGCAACCACATGTCAGTAGTCAGGCCTTGCAAGAACTAGTCGGCAGTCAGGGTCTTGCCACCACATGTCAGCAGTAATTCCTAGCCACCACATGTCAGCAGTCATTCCTTGCCACCACATGTCAGCAGTCAGGCCTTGCCACAACATGTCAGCAGTCAGGTCCTTCCGCCACATGTCAGCAGTCAGGCCTTGCAAGCACAAGTCGGCAGCCAGATCTTGTCACCACATGTCAGCAGTCATTCCTTGCCACCACATGTCAGCAGGCATTCCTTGCCACCACATATCAGCAGTCATTCATTGCCACCACATGTCAGCAGTCAGGTTTTGCCACAACATGTCAGCAGTCATTCCTTGCCACAACATGTTAGCAGTCATGCCCTGCCACCACATTTGAGCAGTCATTCCTTGCCACCACGTGTGAGCAGTCACTCCTTGCCACCACATGTCAGCAGTCAGGTCTTGCCACCACATGTCAGCAGTCATTCCTTGCCACCACATGTCAGCAGTCATTCCTTGCCACCACATGTCAGCAGTCAGGTTTTGCCACCACATGTCAGCAGTCATTCCTTGCCACAACATGTTAGCAGTCATGCCCTGCCACCACATGTCAGCAGTCATTCCTTGCCACCACGTGTGAGCAGTCATTCCTTGCCACCACATGTCAGCAGTCAGGTCTTGCCACCACATGTCAGCAGTCATTCCTTGCCACCACATGTCAGCAGTCATGTCTTGCCACCACATGTCAGCAGTCATTCCTTGCCACAACATGTTAGCAGTCATGCCCTGCCACCACATGTCAGCAGTCATTCCTTGCCACCACGTGTGAGCAGTCATTCCTTGCCACCACACGTCAGCAGTCAGGTCTTGCCACCACATGTCAGCAGTCATTCCTTGCCACCACATGTCAGCAGTCATGTCTTGCCACCACATGTCAGCAGTCATTCCTTGCCACCACATGTTAGCAGTCATGCCTTGCCACCACGTGTTAGCAGTCATTCCTTGCCACCACATGTCAGCAGTCATTCCTTGCCACCACATGTTAGCAGTCATGCCTTCCCACCACATGTCAGCAGTCATTCCTTGCAACCACATGTCAGCGTCATTCCTTGCCACCACATGTCAGCAGTCATTCATTGCCACCACATGTTAGCAGTCATTCCTTGCCGCCACATGTCAGCAGTCATTCCTTGCCACCACATGTCAGCAGTAAGGTCTTGCCACCACATGTCAGCAGTTATTCCTTGCCACCACATGTTAGCAGTCATTCCTTGCCACCAAATGGCATCAGTCATTCCTTGCCACCACATGTCAGCAGTCATTCATTGCCACCACATGTCAGCAGTCATTCCTTGCCACCACATGTCAGCAGTCATTCCTTGCCACCACATGTCAGCAGTCATTCTTTGCCACCACATGTCAGCAGTCATTCTTTGCCACCACATGTCAGCAGTCATTCCTTGCCACCACATGTCAGCAGTCATTCTTTGCCACAAATGTCACCAGTCATTCCTTGCCACCACATGTCAGCAGTCAGGTTTTGCCACCACATGTCAGCAGTCAGGCCTTGCCACCACAAGTCAGCAGTCATTCCTTGCCACCAAATGTCAGCAGTCATTCTTTGCCGCCGCATGTGAGCAGTCATGTCTTGCAACCACATGTCATCAGTCAGGCCTTGCAAGCACTAGTCGGCAGTCAGGGTCTTGCCACCACATGTCAGCAGTCATTCCTTGCCACCACGTGTGAGCAGTCATTCCTTGCCACCACATGTCAGCAGTCAGGTCTTGCCACCACATGTCAGCAGTCATTCCTTGCCACCACATGTCAGCAGTCATGTCTTGCCACCACATGTCAGCAGTTATTCCTTGCCACAACATGTTAGCAGTCATGCCCTGCCACCACATGTCAGCAGTCATTCCTTGCCACCACGTATGAGCAGTCATTCCTTGCCACCACATGTCAGCAGTCAGGTCTTGCCACCACATGTCAGCAGTCATTCCTTGCCACCACATGTCAGCAGTCATTCATTGCCACCACATGTCAGCAGTCATGTCTTGCCACCACATGTCAGCAGTCATTCCTTGCCACCACATGTTAGCAGTCATGCCTTGCCACCACATGTCAGCAGTCATGCCTTGCCACCACATGTTAGCAGTCATTCCTTGCCGCCACATGTCAGCAGTCATTCCTTGCCAACACATGTCAGCAGTAAGGTCTTGCCACCACATGTCAGCAGTTATTCCTTGCCACCACATGTTAGCAGTCATTCCTTGCCACCAAATGGCAGCAGTCATTCCTTGCCACAAATGTCAGCAGTCATTCCTTGCCACCACATGTCAGCAGTCAGGTTTTGCAACCACATGTCAGCAGTCAGGTCTTGCCACCACAAGTCAGCAGTCATTCCTTGCCACCACATGTCAGCAGTCATTCCTTGCCACCACATGTCAGCAGTCATGTCTTGCCACCACATGTCAGCAGTCATTCCTTGCCACTACATGTTAGCAGTCATGCCTTGCCACCACATGTCAGCAGTCATGCCTTGCCACCACGTGTTAGCAGTCATACCTTGCCACCACATGTCAGCAGTCATTCCTTGCCACCACATGTTAGCAGTCATGCCTTCCCACCACATGTCAGCAGTCATTCCTTGCCACCACATGTCAGCAGACATTCCTTGCCACCACATGTCAGCAGTCATTCCTTGCCACCACATGTTAGCAGTCATTCCTTGCCGCCACATGTCAGCAGTCATTCCTTGCCACCACATGTCAGCAGTAAGGTCTTGCCACCACATGTCAGCAGTTATTCCTTGCCACCACATGTTAGCAGTCATTCCTTGCCACCACATGTCAGCAGTCATTCCTTGCCACCACATGTCAGCAGTCATTCCTTGCCACCACATGTCAGCAGTCATTCCTTGCCACCACATGTCAGCAGTCATTCCTTGCCACCACATGTCAGCAGTCATTCCTTGCCACCACATGTCAGCAGTCATTCCTTGCCACCACATGTCAGCAGTCATTCCTTGCCACAAATGTCAGCAGTCATTCCTTGCCACCACATGTCAGCAGTAAGGTTTTGCCACCACATGTCAGCAGTCAGGTCTTGCCACCACAAGTCAGCAGTCATTCCTTGCCACCACATGTCAGCAGTCATTCTTTGCCACCGCATGTGAGCAGTCATGTCTTGCAACCACATGTCAGTAGTCAGGCCTTGCAAGAACTAGTCGGCAGTCAGGGTCTTGCCACCACATGTCAGCAGTAATTCCTAGCCACCACATGTCAGCAGTCATTCCTTGCCACCACATGTCAGCAGTCAGGCCTTGCCACAACATGTCAGCAGTCAGGTCCTTCCGCCACATGTCAGCAGTCAGGCCTTGCAAGCACAAGTCGGCAGCCAGATCTTGTCACCACATGTCAGCAGTCATTCCTTGCCACCACATGTCAGCAGGCATTCCTTGCCACCACATATCAGCAGTCATTCATTGCCACCACATGTCAGCAGTCAGGTTTTGCCACAACATGTCAGCAGTCATTCCTTGCCACAACATGTTAGCAGTCATGCCCTGCCACCACATTTGAGCAGTCATTCCTTGCCACCACGTGTGAGCAGTCACTCCTTGCCACCACATGTCAGCAGTCAGGTCTTGCCACCACATGTCAGCAGTCATTCCTTGCCACCACATGTCAGCAGTCATTCCTTGCCACCACATGTCAGCAGTCAGGTTTTGCCACCACATGTCAGCAGTCATTCCTTGCCACAACATGTTAGCAGTCATGCCCTGCCACCACATGTCAGCAGTCATTCCTTGCCACCACGTGTGAGCAGTCATTCCTTGCCACCACATGTCAGCAGTCAGGTCTTGCCACCACATGTCAGCAGTCATTCCTTGCCACCACATGTCAGCAGTCATGTCTTGCCACCACATGTCAGCAGTCATTCCTTGCCACAACATGTTAGCAGTCATGCCCTGCCACCACATGTCAGCAGTCATTCCTTGCCACCACGTGTGAGCAGTCATTCCTTGCCACCACATGTCAGCAGTCAGGTCTTGCCACCACATGTCAGCAGTCATTCCTTGCCACCACATGTCAGCAGTCATGTCTTGCCACCACATGTCAGCAGTCATTCCTTGCCACCACATGTTAGCAGTCATGCCTTGCCACCACGTGTTAGCAGTCATTCCTTGCCACCACATGTCAGCAGTCATTCCTTGCCACCACATGTTAGCAGTCATGCCTTCCCACCACATGTCAGCAGTCATTCCTTGCAACCACATGTCAGCGTCATTCCTTGCCACCACATGTCAGCAGTCATTCATTGCCACCACATGTTAGCAGTCATTCCTTGCCGCCACATGTCAGCAGTCATTCCTTGCCACCACATGTCAGCAGTAAGGTCTTGCCACCACATGTCAGCAGTTATTCCTTGCCACCACATGTTAGCAGTCATTCCTTGCCACCAAATGGCATCAGTCATTCCTTGCCACCACATGTCAGCAGTCATTCATTGCCACCACATGTCAGCAGTCATTCCTTGCCACCACATGTCAGCAGTCATTCCTTGCCACCACATGTCAGCAGTCATTCTTTGCCACCACATGTCAGCAGTCATTCTTTGCCACCACATGTCAGCAGTCATTCCTTGCCACCACATGTCAGCAGTCATTCTTTGCCACAAATGTCACCAGTCATTCCTTGCCACCACATGTCAGCAGTCAGGTTTTGCCACCACATGTCAGCAGTCAGGCCTTGCCACCACAAGTCAGCAGTCATTCCTTGCCACCAAATGTCAGCAGTCATTCTTTGCCGCCGCATGTGAGCAGTCATGTCTTGCAACCACATGTCATCAGTCAGGCCTTGCAAGCACTAGTCGGCAGTCAGGGTCTTGCCACCACATGTCAGCAGTCATTCCTTGCCACCACGTGTGAGCAGTCATTCCTTGCCACCACATGTCAGCAGTCAGGTCTTGCCACCACATGTCAGCAGTCATTCCTTGCCACCACATGTCAGCAGTCATGTCTTGCCACCACATGTCAGCAGTTATTCCTTGCCACAACATGTTAGCAGTCATGCCCTGCCACCACATGTCAGCAGTCATTCCTTGCCACCACGTATGAGCAGTCATTCCTTGCCACCACATGTCAGCAGTCAGGTCTTGCCACCACATGTCAGCAGTCATTCCTTGCCACCACATGTCAGCAGTCATTCATTGCCACCACATGTCAGCAGTCATGTCTTGCCACCACATGTCAGCAGTCATTCCTTGCCACCACATGTTAGCAGTCATGCCTTGCCACCACATGTCAGCAGTCATGCCTTGCCACCACATGTTAGCAGTCATTCCTTGCCGCCACATGTCAGCAGTCATTCCTTGCCAACACATGTCAGCAGTAAGGTCTTGCCACCACATGTCAGCAGTTATTCCTTGCCACCACATGTTAGCAGTCATTCCTTGCCACCAAATGGCAGCAGTCATTCCTTGCCACCACATGTCAGCAGTCATTCATTGCCACCACATGTCAGCAGTCATTCCTTGCCACCACATGTCAGCAGTCATTCCTTGCCACCACATGTCAGCAGTCATTCTTTGCCACCACATGTCAGCAGTCATTCCTTGCCACCACATGTCAGCAGTCATTCTTTGCCACAAATGTCAGCAGTCATTCCTTGCCACCACATGTCAGCAGTCAGGTTTTGCCACCACATGTCAGCAGTCAGGCCTTGCCACCACAAGTCAGCAGTCATTCCTTGCCACCACATGTCAGCAGTCATTCTTTGCCACCGCATGTGAGCAGTCATGTCTTGCAACCACATGTCAGCAGTCAGGCCTTGCAAGCACTAGTCGGCAGTCAGGGTCTTGCCACCACATGTCAGCAGTAATTCCTTGCCACCACATGTCAGCACTCATTCCTTGCCACCACATGTCAGCAGTCAGGCCTTGCCACAACATGTCAGCAGTCAGGTCCTTCCGCCACATGTCAGCAGTCAGGCTTTGCAAGCACAAGTCGGCAGTCAGATCTTGTCACCACATGTCAGCAGCAATTCCTTGCCACCACATGTCAGCAGTCATTCCTTGCCACCACATATCAGCAGTCATTCACTGCCACCACGTGTCAGCAGTAATGCCTTGCCAGCATTCGTCAACAGTCATTGCTTTGCCATAACACGTCAACGGTCAAGCCTTGCCAGCAAATGTCAGCAGTCATTCCTTGCCACCACATGTTAGCAGTCATTCCTTGCCACCACATGTCAGCAGTCATTCCTTGCCACCACATGTCAGCAGTCATTCCTTGCCACACATGTCAGCAGTCATTCATTGCCACAACATGTCAGCAGTCAATCCTTGCCACCACATGTCAGCAGTCAGGTCTTGCCACCACAAGTCAGCAGTCATTCCTTGCCACCACATGTCAGCAGTCATTCATTGCCATCGCATGTCAGCATTCATGTTTTGCCACCACATGTCAGCAGTCAGGTCTTGCAAGCACAAGTCGGCAGTCAGGTCTTGCCACCACATGTCAGCAGTAATTCCTTGCCACCACATGTCAGCAGTCATTCCTTGCCACCACATGTCAGCAGTCAGGCCTTGCCACAACATGTCAGCAGTCAGGTCCTTCCGCCACATGTCAGCAGTCAGGCCTTGCAAGCACAAGTCGGCAGTCAGATCTTGCCACCACATGTCAGCAGTCATTCCTTGCCACCACATGTCAGCAGTCATTCATTGCCACCACATGTCAGCAGTCATGCCTTGCCAGCATACGTCAACAGTCATTGCTTTGCAATCACACGTCAACGGTCAAGCCTTGCCAGCACACGTTAGCAGTCAGGCATAGCCAGCACACGTCAGCATTCATTCCTTGCCAACACACGTCAACGGTCAGTCCTTGGCATCAAACGTGAGCAGGAAGTCCTGGCACTCATACGTCATCAGTCGGGCCTTGCCGGCACACGACCAGTCATCATACCCTACCAGCACACGTCATCAGCCATTTCTTGCCAGCACACGTCAGCATTCATGCCTTGCTAGCACACGTCAACGGTCAGTCCTTGCCAGCACAAGTCAGCAGTCATGCCTTGCCAGCTATTGTCAGCAATCATGCATTGCCAGCACACGTCAACAGTCATGAGTTGCCAGCAAGAGTCAGCAGTCATGCCTTGCCAGCAATTGTCAGCAGTCAGGCATTGCAAGCACACGTCAACAGTGGGTCTTACCAGCACACGTTAGCAGTCATGCTTTGCCAGCATACGTCAACAGTCAAACCTTGCCAGCACACGTAAGCAATCAGGCATAGCCAGCACACGTCAGCATTCATGACTTGCCAGCGCACGTCAACGGTCAGTACTTGCCAGCACAATTCAGCAGTCATGCCTTGCCAGCATGCGTCAACAGTCATGCCTTGCCAGCACACGTCAACAGCCATGCTTTGCCAGCATACGTCAGCCGTCAGCCCTTTTAGTACACGTTATCAGTCAAGCCTTGCCGGCACACGTCTGTCGTCATGCCTTGCCACCACACGTCAGCATAGTCGGCAGTCATGCCATGCCAGCACAAGTCAGATTTCAAGCCTTAAGAGCAAATGTCAGCATTCAAGGACGTTAAATCTATCGATGGCCCTTCGTTTAATTGTAGTTATATAGTTACGCGTAAGTTAAATTTACAGGTAAAATGTTTAAACTCAGGCGTAATTTTTATCAATTAACGCGTTTTTTTTACAAATTTACACGTAATTGATCTATAATAACGCGTAATTCATACCTACGCGTAAATGCAGCAACATTAATGTAATTTATTCCATTATTACTTGTAATTTAGATAAAATCACGCGCAAGTTTTTCGTTCTTCATAATTTGACCTCACCAATCAGGACGTGCGTTCTATAAATTATATCAATTAACACTGAATATTCAGATCAGGTTTGAAAAAAAAAGAATCCTGAAAAAATCAGAAACATTTTTTTTTTTGAAACCATAAATAACAATATATATTGAAATCAGTGTTTAACACGCAATGTCAGGTCAGGAATATGATACACACCGTGAGTGGGTGGATTTGGATCAATCATTATATAGTCTTTTACAGCTTGTTTCATCGGTCAAAATTTTACGCGTTATATCAAAAAACTATGAGAAATACCAATAAAATATACGCGATATATATGCATTAGCGCGATAGTTTTAATGACACGTAGTTTGAAAAAATCACACGTTATTATTTAAAATTGACGCTTAGGTTAGAAGTATAACTCGGGTTTAAATGAACTTGTATGCAATACTTTACATCATTAACAATATTTTCAATCACAACATACATCGTGATTTGATACATCGTTACACCTACTTGCGTCTCAATAAAGGAACGATGCAGTGTTTAGATTAGTCTGGTATGATTTACTGATTGCATTGCAAGTATCTATTTGCGTAAAAGAACAATGTAAACGTTTGCCTTTTTCTCAATGTCTGAATTTGATTTACAATTAAAGTGACAATATTCTATGTAGTATGTAAACATATTCAACAATTTTCCACATCACAACGACAATTACAGTGTCTCCTGTTACCTATTTCGAGTATCGCTTTCTAAGGGTCAACATTTGTCGATTATGTAATCAGACACTCGAGGTATGTCTAAAGGGGTCAATATCAGATTTATGAGTTTAATTGAGAAAAAAAAACGTGTTTACCCCATCTCACTACAGTCAGCATAACAAATTCGTATCATGTCTCCTGGGAGCCGAT